>QGSO01001221.1:0-29648 GCA_011037825.1 Carya cathayensis
CTCCTGTTCCATCTCTGGATGCTTGTTTGAGTGAACTTCTTCGTGAGGAGCAGCGTCTACTCACTCATGCTTCGATGGCACATCAGGCTTCTGCCAGTGCACCTGTTTCTGTGGCTTATGCAGCACAGGGGAGGAATAAGGGTAGAGATATGCGTGCTGTCCAGTGCTTTAGTTGTAAAGCTTTTGGTCATTTTGCTCGAGATTGCCCCAAGAAGTTCTGTAACTACTGCAAGAAACAGGATCATATCATCTCTGCTTGTCCCATTCGACCTGAAAGGAAGCAGGGTATTGCATATCATGCCTCTACTGATGCCTCTAGTTCTGTTGCATTGCCTGCTGCCTCGCCGGTTGTTCCTATTCCTGCTCCTACAGCCTTAGCAAACCCGAACACCCTTACTCCTGAAATGGTACAACAGATGATCATTTCTGCTTTTTCTGCTTTTGGGCTCTCAGGTAATCATAAAGTTTCTTCTAAGCCGTGGTATTTTGACTCCGGCGCCTCTAATCATATGACCAATAATGTTGTTCCTCTTTCCAATGTTAGAAGTTATGATGGAAATCTGAAAATTAACACCGCTGATGGTAGTTCTCTGCCTATCAGTGTTGTTGGTGATCTTTCCTCTTCCTTAACTAATGTTTTTGTGTCTCCTGACCTCTCCACAAATCTTATTTCTGTTGGTCAATTGGTTGATAATAATTGTAATGTCCATTTCTCCCGTTCTGGTTGTGTTGTGCAGGATCAAGTGTCAGGGAAGATGATCGCGAAGGGGCCTAAAGTGGGACGACTCTTTCCTCTTCATGTTTCTCATTCCACTATTATTCCTAGTTTTCCTTTAATTTCCTTTGCATGTAATGCTGTTGGTTCTGGAAATAAGATGTGGCATAGACGTCTAGGTCACCCAAACTCTGATGTACTTCGTACTTTGTTTAATTCTGGATTATTGGGAAATAAAGCATGTTCTTCTCTTGATCTTTCTTTTGATTGTACATCATGCAAACTTGGCAAAAGTAAAGTTCTACCTTTTCCTCATCATGCATCTCGTGCCTCACGATGTTTCGATATTATTTATAGTGATGTTTGGGGGATTGCACCTATTGTTTCTCATGGGCATTACAAGTACTTTGTTACTTTCATTGATGACTTTAGTCGCTTTACTTGGGTTTACTTCCTCCGGGCTAAAGCTGAAGTTTTTTTAGTCTTTAAGCGCTTTCTTGCACTTATTGAGACTCAATTCTCTGCTAGCATCAAGGTCTTGCGCTCTGATTCTGGTGACGAATACATGTCTAATGAGTTTCAGGACTTTCTTCAAAGCAAAGGGATCATCTCTCAGCGTTCTTGTCCTTCAACACCACAGCAAAATGGTGTTGCTGAAAGGAAAAATCGTCACCTTCTTGATGTGGTTCGAACTCTTTTACTTGAATCATCTGTTCCTCCTCGTTTTTGGTGTGAAGCACTTTCTACTTCAGTTCATTTGATCAATCGCTTACCCTCTCCTACATTAAATCATGTTTCTCCTTTCTTTAAGTTGTTTGGTCATTCTCCTTCATATTCTGATCTTCGTACTTTTGGTTGTGTTTGTTTTGTGCATCTCCCTTCTCATGAACGACACAAACTTACTGCTCAGTCTGTTAAGTGTGTGTTTCTTGGTTATGTTATCCCTCAAAAGGGTTATGTTTGTTATGATCCTCATGCTCGTCGTATACGGGTTTCTAGGAATGTGATTTTCTTTGAGAATCAATATTTTTTTCCATCTCATGTTGAGCTGCCATCTGCATCTTTATCTCTTCTGCCTAGCTTTTCTGATTCCCCAACAATTGTGGAAAGGTTCAAACCTGGTTTTATGTATGAAAGACGTCGTCGACATGAGTCTGGTTCCACTTCCATTGTGCCCCCTTCCGATCTTGACCCGGCATCTGATCCTGCTCCTGCTTCCACTACTCTCCGTCGGTCTACTCGTTCTTCTCGACCCCCTGATTGGTATGGTTTCTTCTCTCCTGTCTCTCTTGTTACTACTTTATGCACTATCTCCATTCCCTCTTGCTACAAACAGGCCATGGAACATGAGTGTTGGCAAAATGCAATGCAAGCAGAACTTCAAGCACTTGAGGAGAATCACACTTGGGATATTGTTCCTTGTCCTCCTACTGTCAAACCTATTGGGAGTAAATGGGTTTTCTCTGTAAAACTTCGTTCTGATGGCTCTTTGGACCGGTACAAAGCTCGCCTCGTAGCTTTGGGTAACAAGCAGGAATATGGGGTTGATTATGAGGAGACATTTGCTCCTGTTGCCAAAATGACCACGGTTAGAACCATCTTAGCTATTGCCGCTTCACAGTCGTGGCAACTGCATCAGATGGATGTGAAGAATACATTTCTTCATGGTGATCTCCAAGAAGAGATTTACATGAAGCTTCCCTCTGGTGTGACTAATTCTTCTCCTCATGATGTTTGTAAGCTAAGGCGTTCCTTGTATGGACTCAAACAGGCTCCCCGGGCTTGGTTTGAGAAGTTTCGCAGTACACTTCTTTCATTCAGTTTTACACAAAGTCAGTATGATTCTTCTCTCTTCTTCCACACGTCTGTGTCGGGTATAGTCATTCTCTTGGTTTATGTGGATGATATTATCATTACTGGCACTGACTGTGGTTTGATTACTAAGCTTCAGCAGCTGTTACATGCAACTTTTCATATGAAAGATCTTGGCCAGCTCACATACTTCTTGGGTTTGGAAGTTCATCATCAGGCCACTGGTATTTTCGTGAACCAGCATAAGTATATTCAAGATCTTATCACTTTGGCTGGTTTGGAGGACACTTCGTCTGTTGATACTCCTATGGAGGTAAATGTCAAATACAGGAAAGATGAAGGGGATCTTCTGGATGATCCTACTCTCTATCGACGTCTGGTTGGGAGTCTTATCTACTTGACCACTACTCGACCTGATATCTCCTATGCTGTTCATCAGGTCAGTCAATTTATGTCTTCTCCTCGGCATCTTCATCTTGCTGCAGTTTGTCGCATCATTCGCTATCTTCGAGGTTCACCTACTCGTGGGTTGTTCTTTCCTACTGGCTTCTCTCTTCAACTTGTTGCATATAGTGATGCTGATTGGGCTGGGTGTCCGGATACACGTCGATCTACTACAGGTTGGTGTATGTTTTTAGGTGATGCATTAATTTCTTGGAGATGTAAGAAACAAGATCGTGTTTCTAAATCCTCTACTGAGGCTGAGTATCGTGCCATGTCTACTGCTTGTTCTGAAATTGTATGGCTACGCGGTCTTCTTAAGGAGCTTGGGTTTCCTCAAACTACTTCTACTCCTCTTCATGCTGATAACACTAGTGCTATTCAGATAGCCACCAATCCTGTTTTCCATGAACGCACCAAGCACATTGAAGTTGATTGTCATTCTATTCGAGACAACTTGGAAAGTCGGGTGATATCTCTTCCTCACATCTCTTCTGATCTCCAAGTGGCTGATGTCTTCACCAAAGCTATGACTCGACAGCGGCATCAATTTCTTGTTGGCAAATTGTTGCTGGTTGACTTACCAGCATCAATTTGAGGGGGGATGTTACCTATACAATGTTAGAAGTTTATACCATTTAGGACTCTATTATTTGTATTTGTATATATTATCTTTCCATGTATAGAGGCTAAATAAGAGGAATCAGTTAGGGCTCTCCGTGTATAGCTTTTTGGACCTACTTTCCTTGTATAGATACTTTTACGTTGATGAATGAAAGGGGCTGAACGACAGAGTCAGTTTTGGAAGATATTCATAATTTTCTAGGTGTTTTGACAATACCATAGCTGAAAATATTCAAAATGAAACCCAGAGACAAATGAAGCAATGAATATATGAGAGTCATTAATAATTTGTGAAAAAGCAGTGGTTCTACACAACACTACACCTAGAGGGGGGGTGAATAGGTGTAATCCGATTTTTCTGGTCTTTTAAAAAGATTGTTAAACAACAATTAATCAAAACAATAAATCACACAAATAATCAACACAAGATTTTGTTCACGGAGTGGAAACTCATTTGAAGAACGTCTTCAAAATCTAAAACCACTCCGGGTGTAAGACACCACCTCAAATCCACTATAGAAAATTTAGTTTGTTACAACCAATTTAGAGACACTCACAAAACCTTTGTAGTAGCTAAACTTGGCTTGCAACACCACGAGCGACCCACTCGATCTCTACACGCATGTAGTGTCGGAACTCCGACCTTTCTATAGCTTCCCACGAGAACCTCTCGATCTCTGCATCACCAGCAGCTCCGGACTCTTCCGGCCAACGAACTTGTCCACTCCAATGGACTCAACTGAAGTTTGATGTTGAATGTAGTGTGGTGGAGATGTGTTTATCCAAGAGAGAATCAACCAAGTGGGGGAGAGGTTGCTCTAAAATATCTTGGAGGCCCTTAGGGTTTTTGCTCTGATTCTCCACACCAGAACAGCATAGAAGCTGTTCTATTTATAGTACCACTCAAATGAGGCGCATGAAAACCCTAGGTTTTAAGTCATCTGGAACATTCGCTCGAGCGCAGTGTCGAGCGAAGGTCGAGCGCCGAAATCTGTCTGAGTTCGCTCGAGCCAAGTGTCGAGCGAGAGTCGAGCGGTCCAATCTGCTTGAGTTCGCTCGAGCCAAGTGTCGAGCGAGGGTCGAGCGGTCCAATCTGCTTGAGTTCGCTCGAGCCATGTGTCGAGCGAGGGTCGAGCGGTCCAATCTGCTTGAGTTCGCTCGAGCCATGTGTCGAGCGAGGGTCGAGCGGTCCAATCTGCTTGAGTTCGCTCGAGCGCCCTGTCGAGCGAGTGTCGAGCGGTGACACCTGTTTTGACCATTGATCAGCACACTTCAATCCTTTTCACTTCAACACTTGTTACAACACTATTTTACACAGGTTTTCACAAGAATATGCCAATCAACTCATTTTTGCCTCAACAATTTGGTTACCTGATTTATAAGAGATCATAAAGGGTATCAATTTTAGCAAAACCCTAATTGCAGATCATGAAAGAGAGAGATTAGAACAGAATGTTCAAAACTAAAATAATCTATTCCTTTAACGAATAAAACAAATTAACCACATTTATGACGAGTAAAAGCTGCATCATGATTACAGACCACATTCGATTTTACTACCAAAGGCATGTCCTCCCACCCCCACCCCCCCTCTTTCTCACTTCCCACATCTCGTTTCCCCCTTTTGCCAAACAGAATAAAGGGATATACAAGTTATAAAAAGAAGCTTCAAAAGTAAGCATGATCAGTGGCAAAACGTGGGACTCAGAAGGATTTACTATGGCTTTCTTTCAAGTTTGTTGAGACGTGATTGAGATGACATCATAGGGTATTTCAGGATTTTTTTTTTTTTTTTTTTTCAATAGTCAGTTTGGAAGCCTTAATGTCAAACTCATTACCCTCATTCCTTAAAAAACTTGTAGTAGTGGATGTAAACGACTACGACCTATNCTTCGTCTGTTTTTTTTCAGTACTTTGTTTCAATGGGCTATTGCTATAGATTTCAATGGCCTAAATGTACATGATTTCCTTTTGTCCTGTTTAGTGAACTAGATAGGTGTTATCTCTTGTATACCTCCTTGTGTACTGGGGCTATGCCTATTCTTATTAATACTATCGTTTACTTATCAAAAAAAAATAATATCATTATTACAGGACAAAGCACCACGTACCAGACACATCCACGCATACGGATGTTCACAAAAGTAATTGTGCAAAGGATGAAGAGGACATATAAGGTTCGTATTAAACTGACTGATTTTTTTGCCCTTCCAGGTACAAGGAGAAATCCTGTACACACAGCTACCCAATTAAGTGCTATATCGCACTAGTACGTAGTAAAGCCTAGACACTGCAGCTCACCTAGATACCAGTTCAATTAAGGGTTTCAAATCCCGAAACCCCCGAGTATCTAAAAAACTGACGTTTGGGGGGCAGAAGGGACATGGTAAGTTTCTAGAAATGGTTGCCCAAAAAGCTCTTCCAAATCCCAACCTTCCACCCTATACTACCAAAGAAAACTTGCCACCGCCTCCTTGGGAAGTGTTCTTAGTTTGTCTCAGCATGGAGCACACTTGCCAGTCAAGTGGACCCCAGTACACTCTCAAGCGGCGTGGTTAACATCCCATTCCAATAACAAGGATGGGTATGCTGTTCAACCTTACTTGAATGAGTTATCAAATATAGCTCTCATTACCTTTAGACAAGATCTACCAATTGAAATAAATCAGAAACCAGGATTTATATAAAACTTTAGTGAAGAAAATACCATTTACTAAGTTGGAAATTGTGGCAGCACTAGTATTTAGGGTTGGCTGTAAGAGAGGACCAATCACCATTGCTGGGTTGATTGCAACCATGTCAAGACCGCTCTCTTTTGCAAACTTCCAGGCAGCTTCTTCAGCCAATGTCTTGGAAACCACATACCTGTTACCGTATACAATGTTAGAAGTTTATACCATTTAGGACTCTATTATTTGTATTTGTATATATTATCTTTCCATGTATAGAGGCTAAATAAGAGGAATCAGTTAGGGCTCTCCATGTATAGCTTTTTGGACCTACTTTCCTTGTATAGATACTTTTACGTTGATGAATGAAAGGGGCTGAACGACAGAGTCAGTTTTGGAAGATATTCATAATTTTCTGGGTGTTTTAACATGGTATCAAGAGCAGGTTATTGATTCTTTCCTATTTTGAATTTTTTTTTTCTCTCTCGGGGGTGTTTCTGTGGTTTTCAGCATCTTCTGTTGTGTTTTCCTGTTGCTGTTCTGGATTTTGGTGCTGTCTGTGCACCCTTGTTGCTGCTGTTCTGGGTTTTGGCACTGTCTGTGCACGTTTCTGAGTGCCGTTTGGTTGGTTGGGTCCTTTTCAGTTTATTTCTGGAAATCTGGGTTAGTTTGAATTTTTTTTCTATTTTCTGTCGGTGCCTTCTGCTGTGTTTCCTGGTTTGGGATATTATTTTCGGAGCCTCTATTGTTAATTCGGTTGGTTGTGGCTTTTGGTGATCTCTGTTGCTAGTTTCTGGTTGGATATTTTTCTGGTTGGATATTTTTCTTCTCTGGGGTGCATCATGTCATCTGATAAATTCGAATCGTTTCATATTCGGTTGACTGGTAAAAATTATTCTGCTTGGGCATTTCAATTTCAATTATTTGTCAAAGGTAAAGAATTGTGGGGTCATATTGATGGGAGTGTTCCCGCACCTAGCGATGAGACTTTGTCAAAGTGGGAAATCAAAGATGCTAGGGTCATGACCTGGATCCTTGGCTCCGTTGAGCCTCACATTGTTCTCAATTTGCGGCCTTATAAAACTGCTGCGGCCATGTGGAATTATCTCAACACGGTTTACAACCAAGATCACTCTGCTAGACGATTTCAATTGGAATATGAGATGGCTAATTTCACACAAGGAAGTCTTTCTCAATTGAGGAATATTTTTCGGTTTTCAAAACCTTTTTGGGCTGATTATGCTGAATTGTTTATGCTAGTGTTCCCGTGTGAGCTCTCCTGTTGTCCAAGCAGTGCATGCAAAAGCAAGAGAGATCAATTCTTGATGAAGCTACGACCCGACTTTGACATTGCACGTTCTAATCTGATGAATCGTGCTCCTGTTCCATCTCTGGATGCTTGTTTGAGTGAACTTCTTCGTGAGGAGCAGCGTCTACTCACTCATGCTTCGATGGCACATCAGGCTTCTGCCAGTGCACCTGTTTCTGTGGCTTATGCAGCACAGGGGAGGAATAAGGGTAGAGATATGCGTGCTGTCCAGTGCTTTAGTTGTAAAGCTTTTGGTCATATTGCTTGAGATTGCCCCAAGAAGTTCTGTAACTACTGCAAGAAACATGGTCATATCATCTCTGCTTGTCCCATTCGACCTGAAAGGAAGCAGGGTATTGCATATCATGCCTCTACTGATGCCTCTAGTTCTGTTGCATTGCCTGCTGCCTCGCCGGTTGTTCCTATTCCTGCTCCTACAGCCTTAGCAAACCCGAACACCCTCACTCCTGAAATGGTACAACAGATGATCATTTCTGCTTTTTCTGCTTTTGGGCTCTCAGGTAATCATAAAGTTTCTTCTAAGCCATGGTATTTTGACTCCGGCGCCTCTAATCATATGACCAATAATGTTGTTCCTCTTTCCAATGTTAGAAGTTATGATGGAAATCTGAAAATTAACACCGCTGATGGTAGTTCTCTGCCTATCAGTGCTGTTGGTGATCTTTCCTCTTCCTTAACTGATGTTTTTGTGTCTCCTGACCTCTCCACAAATCTTATTTCTGTTGGTCAATTGGTTGATAATAATTGTAATGTCCATTTCTCCCGTTCTGGTTGTGTTGTGCAGGATCAAGTGTCAGGGAAGATGATCGCGAAGGGGCCTAAAGTGGGACGACTCTTTCCTCTTCATGTTTCTCCTTCCACTATTATTCCTAGTTTTCCTTTAATTTCCTTTGCATGTAATGCTGTTGGTTCTGGAAATAAGATGTGGCATAGACGTCTAGGTCACCCAAACTCTGATGTACTTCGTACTTTGTTTAATTCTGGATTATTGGGAAATAAAGCATGTTCTTCTCTTGATCTTTCTTTTGATTGTACATCATGCAAACTTGGCAAAAGTAAAGTTCTACCTTTTCCTCATCATGCATCTCGTGCCTCACGATGTTTCGATATTATTCATAGTGATGTTTGGGGGATTGCACCTATTGTTTCTCATGCGCATTACAAGTACTTTGTTACTTTCATTGATGACTTTAGTCGCTTTACTTGGGTTTACTTCCTCCGGGCTAAAGCTGAAGTTTTTTTAGTCTTTAAGCGCTTTCTTGCACTTATTGAGACTCAATTCTCTGCTAGCATCAAGGTCTTGCGCTCTGATTCTGGTGGCGAATACATGTCTAATGAGTTTCAGGACTTTCTTCAAAGCAAAGGGATCATCTCTCAGCGTTCTTGTCCTTCAACACCACAGCAAAATGGTGTTGCTGAAAGGAAAAATCGTCACCTTCTTGATGTGGTTCGAACTCTTTTACTTGAATCATCTGTTCCTCCTCGTTTTTGGTGTGAAGCACTTTCTACTTCAGTTCATTTGATCAATCGCTTACCCTCTCCTACATTAAATCATGTTTCTCCTTTCTTTAAGTTGTTTGGTCATTCTCCTTCATATTCTGATCTTCGTACTTTTGGTTGTGTTTGTTTTGTGCATCTCCCTTCTCATGAACGACACAAACTTACTGCTCAGTCTGTTAAGTGTGTGTTTCTTGGTTATGCTATCCCTCAAAAGGGTTATGTTTGTTATGATCCTCATGCTCGTCGTATACGGGTTTCTAGGAATGTGATTTTCTTTGAGAATCAATATTTTTTTCCATCTCATGTTGAGCTGCCATCTGCATCTTTATCTCTTCTGCCTAGCTTTTCTGATTCCCCAACAATTGTGGAAAGGTTCAAACCTGGTTTTATGTATGAAAGACGTCGTCGACATGAGTCTGGTTCCACTTCCATTGTGCCCCCTCCCGATCTTGACCCGGCATCTGATCCTGCTCCTGCTTCCACTACTCTCCGTCGGTCTACTCGTTCTTCTCGACCCCCTGATTGGTATGGTTTCTTCTCTCCTGTCTCTCTTGTTACTACTTTATCCACTATCTCCATTCCCTCTTGCTACAAACAGGCCATGGAACATGAGTGTTGGCAAAATGCAATGCAAGCAGAACTTCAAGCACTTGAGGAGAATCACACTTGGGATATTGTTCCTTGTCCTCCTACTGTCAAACCTATTGGGAGTAAATGGGTTTTCTCTGTAAAACTTCGTTCTGATGGCTCTTTGGACCGGTACAAAGCTCGCCTCGTAGCTTTGGGTAACAAGCAGGAATATGGGGTTGATTATGAGGAGACATTTGCTCCTGTTGCCAAAATGACCACGGTTAGAACCATCTTAGCTATTGCCGCTTCACAGTCGTGGCAACTGCATCAGATGGATGTGAAGAATGCATTTCTTCATGGTGATCTCCAAGAAGAGATTTACATGAAGCTTCCCTCTGGTATGACTAATTCTTCTCCTCATGATGTTTGTAAGCTAAGGCGTTCCTTGTATGGACTCAAACAGGCTCCCCGGGCTTGGTTTGAGAAGTTTCGTAGTACACTTCTTTCATTCAGTTTTACACAAAGTCAGTATGATTCTTCTCTCTTCTTCCACACGTCTGTGTTGGGTATAGTCATTCTCTTGGTTTATGTGGATGATATTATCATTACTGGCACTGACTGTGGTTTGATTACTAAGCTTCAGCAGCTGTTACATGCAACTTTTCATATGAAAGATCTTGGCCAGCTCACATACTTCTTAGGATTGGAAGTTCATCATCGGGCCACTGGTATTTTCGTGAACCAGCATAAGTATATTCAAGATCTTATCACTTTGGCTGGTTTGGAGGACACTTCGTCTGTTGATACTCCTATGGAGGTAAATGTCAAATACAGGAAAGATGAAGGGGATCTTCTGGATGATCCTACTCTCTATCGACGTCTGGTTGGGAGTCTTATCTACTTGACCACTACTCGACCTGATATCTCCTATGCTGTTCATCAGGTCAGTCAATTTATGTCTTCTCCTCGGCATCTTCATCTTGCTGCAGTTCGTCGCATCATTCGCTATCTTCGAGGTTCACCTACTCGTGGGTTGTTCTTTCCTACCGGCTCCTCTCTTCAACTTGTTGCATATAGTGATGCTGATTGGGCTGGGTGTCCGGATACACGTCGATCTACTACAGGTTGGTGTATGTTTTTAGGTGATGCATTAATTTCTTGGAGATGTAAGAAACAAGATCGTGTTTCTAAATCCTCTACTGAGGCTGAGTATCGTGCCATGTCTACTGCTTGTTCTGAAATTGTATGGCTACGCGGTCTTCTTAAGGAGCTTGGGTTTCCTCAGACTACTTCTACTCCTCTTCATGCTGATAACACTAGTGCTATTCAGATAGCCGCCAATCCTGTTTTCCATGAACGCACCAAGCACATTGAAGTTGATTGTCATTCTATTCGAGACAACTTGGAAAGTCGGGTGATATCTCTTCCTTACATCTCTTCTGATCTCCAAGTGGCTCATGTCTTCACCAAAGCTATGACTCGACAGCGGCATCAATTTCTTGTTGGCAAATTGTTGCTGGTTGACTTACCAGCATCAATTTGAGGGGGGATGTTACCCTATACAATGTTAGAAGTTTATACCATTTAGGACTCTATTATTTGTATTTGTATATATTATCTTTCCATGTATAGAGGCTAAATAAGAGGAATCAGTTAGGGCTCTCCGTGTATAGCTTTTTGGACCTACTTTCCTTGTATAGATACTTTTACGTTGATGAATGAAAGGGGCTGAACGACAGAGTCAGTTTTGGAAGATATTCATAATTTTCTAGGTGTTTTGACAATACCATAGCTGAAAATATTCAAAATGAAACCCAGAGACAAATGAAGCAATGAATATATGAGAGTCATTAATAATTTGTGAAAAAGCAGTGGTTCTACACAACACTACACCTAGAGGGGGGGTGAATAGGTGTAATCCGATTTTTCTGGTCTTTTAAAAAGATTGTTAAACAACAATTAATCAAAACAATAAATCACACAAATAATCAACACAAGATTTTGTTCACGGAGTGGAAACTCATTTGAAGAACGTCTTCAAAATCTAAAACCACTCTGGGTGTAAGACACCACCTCAAATTCACTATAGAAAATTTAGTTTGTTACAACCAATTTAGAGACACTCACAAAACCTTTGTAGTAGCTAAACTTGGCTTGCAACACCACGAGCGACCCACTCGATCTCTACACGCATGTAGTGTCGGAACTCCGACCTTTCTATAGCTTCCCACGAGAACCTCTCGATCTCTGCATCACCAGCAGCTCCGGACTCTTCCGGCCAACGAACTTGTCCACTCCAATGGACTCAACTGAAGTTTGATGTTGAATGTAGTGTGATAGAGATGTGTTTATCCAAGAGAGAATCAACCAAGTGGGGGAGAGGTTGCTCTAAAATATCTTGGAGGCCCTTAGGGTTTTTGCTCTGATTCTCCACACCAGAACAGCATAGAAGCTGTTCTATTTATAGTACCACTCAAATGAGGCGCATGAAAACCCTAGGTTTTAAGTCATCTGGAACATTCGCTCGAGCGCAGTGTCGAGCGAAGGTCGTGCGCCGAAATCTGTCTGAGTTCGCTCGAGCCAAGTGTCGAGCGAGAGTCGAGCGGTCCAATCTGCTTGAGTTCGCTCGAGCCATGTGTCGAGCGAGGGTCGAGCGGTCCAATCTGCTTGAATTCGCTCAAGCCAAGTGTCGAGCAATGGTCGAGCGGTCCAATCTGCTTGAGTTCGCTCGAGCCATGTGTCGAGCGAGGGTCGAGCGGTCCAATCTACTTGAGTTCACTCGAGCGCCCTGTCGAGCGAGTGTCGAGCGGTGACACCTGTTTTGACCATTGATCAGCACACTTCAATCCTTTTCACTTCAACACTTGTTACAACACTATTTTACACAGGTTTTCACAAGAATATGTCAATCAACTTATTTTTGCCTCAACAATTTGGTTACCTGATTTATAAGAGATCATAAAGGGTATCAATTTTAGCAAAACCCTAATTGCAGATCATGAAAGAGAGAGATTAGAACACAATGTTCAAAACTAAAATAATCTATTCCTTTAACGAATAAAACAAATTAACCACATTTATGACGAGTAAAAGCTGCATCATGATTACAGACCACATTCGATTTTACTACCAAAGGCATGTCCTCCCACCCCCACCCCCCCTCTTTCTCACTTCCCACATCTCGTTTCCCCCTTTTGCCAAACAGAATAAAGGGATATACAAGTTATAAAAAGAAGCTTCAAAAGTAAGCATGATCAGTGGCAAAACGTGGGACTCAGAAGGATTTACTATGGCTTTCTTTCAAGTTTGTTGAGACGTGATTGAGATGACATCATAAGGGTATTTCAGGATTTTTTTTTTTATTTTTTTTTCAATAGTCAGTTTGGAAGCCTTAATGTCAAACTCATTACCCTCATTCCTTAAAAAACTTGTAGTAGTGGATGTAAACGACTACGACCTATTATTCTTGTGAATGAGGTGTACGGCATAATTGCCAAAGACCTTGCTAATCGATTGAGTAGGGTGACTAAGAAGATTTTATCAAAATCACTTAATGCATTTGTTAAAATAAAACAAACATTAGACTTGGTGATTGTTGCTAATGAATGCCTGGATGGTAGACTGACTTAGGTGGACCAAGGGTATTTTGCATGTTAGATATTGAGAAGGCCTGTGCTCATGCTAACTTGGAGCTTCTATATTACTTGCTAGGGAGTTAAGGCATCAAGGACCAATGGAGATATTGGGTAGGCCATTGTATCCCTTAAGTGTGTTCTTTCTGCTTTGGTGCATGGCACTCCTGCAAGTTTTCTTTAGTAGCTCTCAGGGATTGAGACATGTGATCAAGTGTCTCCATTACTTTTTATTATTGTTATGAAGATTCTCAGAGAATGTCATCACTTATAGGTTTTGGTATAGCTTCTGATATGGAGAAATGAGCCTCAAGGAAACTTTCCCAAAGACGTAAAATATTGCATGTGTGCAGGAGACTTCAGTAGCTGATCTACTAGATTTTTCTAGTGACTCCCTCCCCTCAGTGGAATCTCAATTTTTTCAAAGCAGCTCATGACTGGAAAGTTGATGTTTTCACAGAATTTTTCAATACACTACTAGACTATGTCTTCAAACTGTAGACCAGACTCTTTGGACCGCTTCCAAGGAAAGAAAGCATATTGTTCATTCCTTTTATCATCTCCTTATATCTCAGGACAATAACTTGTTTACTTGGAAGAGTATTTTACGGACCAAGGTGTATTTAAGAGCAGCTGTTTTTGCATGGATAGTGTCCTTGGGGAAGGTCCCTACCATGGATAACTGAAGGAAGTAGAATACCTTTGTGTCAAATTGATGTTGTAAGCACAGAAATAGTGGGGAATTTGTAGACCACCTTTTACTCCATTACAAGATTGGTAGAGCCTTATGAAATGACTTCTTTTGTAGAGTTCGGTTGGCTTGGGGTATGTGAGAAGGACAGTAAATCTCTTTGCAAACTGGAGGGTTATATGGCAGCCCACAAATTGCAGCAGTATGGACGAGTGCCTGTGTTTCTAGTCTGGTATATTTGGAGAGAAAGGAATAACAAATTTTGAGAACCCACAGCAGACGTTGGAAGCCTAAAAACTTCTCTTCTTTAATATGCTCTTCCTTTAGACATCTGTTATAGATTTCAATGGGTTGAATTTTCATGCTTTCCTTGTAGGTTTTTCTATTTCTAAACAAGTGTTTTTTCTGGTATACATCACGTGTACCTAGTCCACACCTTTTGCAGTTCTAAATAAAATTTCAATTACATGTCAAAATCAAATATATAAAATGAAAATGATCCGCAGATTAATATATGGAAAGCACTGATAGCCTGAGAAGAACCCATCATTTGTACTTCCACTCTTCCCAACATTCAACAGCCTTGTTTGGGCACGAGTCATTTCATAAAAAATCTCAGATTTTCAGGCTTAACTTGCTCTTTGGCTCCCAATTTCCCAAACATTACTTTCACCCACAACCAAAATAATTTCTAATCTTTCAAGAGAAATAAAATTATCTAATCATTTGCCTCAGTTTCCATGACAAATTTATAAAAAAAAAAATAATAATAATAATAAAATCTCAAAAATTTATTTGTATACATCTCTTAAAATAATAATAATAATAATAATAAAATCTCAAAAACTTATTTGTATACATCTCTTCAGAGGACCCCACTTTTACAAAACCCAATAAAAACATATCTTAAAAATTGTTTCCATCCAAACATAATATCAACAAACGGCACCGATTTCACAAAATCCCATAAAAACGCTACTCAACAAATTTCTGAAAAATATTGAGATTTTTTATTCATAAATAAAGTATCAATGATTTTAATAGAAAAAATATTCAATCCAAACAACGCCTAACGATTGAAGGGAGTTTGGGGACAATATTATTTTGGTATTGTCCAGTTAGTGCGAAGTAGGTTTCGCCTTTCCCTTGTCATTCTAGCTAAACATATATGTTGATGATTATTGATTGCATAACCATCTCAAGTACACAATGTGAGAAAATAACCATTCATTTTTACCCCATCCATACCAAATTGTCCACCAGCTAGAAAATCCAACATTCAAAAAAAGATATCATTTGGTCCATTGTCCTGGTTATGGAGAGTTACAAGTTTTCAAAACACAAATAGAAAAGGAGCACTGACATTTTAAATATAGTTTTATTTAAGCAAACTGACTTTTTAAATATTGTTTTCATAAGCAAACCGACTTTTTAAATATTGTTTTTATAAGTAAACTGATTTTTATATATACTAAAGGATAAGCAAGGAAAGTATCGAACAATTTGTGTCAATTTCCTTTTGAAGTGAAAAACATTTTTCCAGATATTCCAAAATAGATTAATGGACAAAATGGAGTATAAGTCATCCAGACGATTGAAACTGAGAATGTTTCAAGTATTGGAGAAACTGTGCTATAACGAGCAATGATTCATATGCATAACCTTCTTACATTTTGAAAGAATGGTAATAGCACCTACATACCTTTGCTTCCTTACAAATTTCAGGATCTGAAAACCAAGTCTCATCAACGACTACATCAGGAGTTCGAGGTCTTCCATTGTTTAAAACTGCAGCAATAGAAGATGTCAAGACTACCCGTCTAACAGATGCAGACTTTGTACACGAGTTAAGAACATTAAGTGTTCCCTTCACTGCAGGATCAAGTAGTTCTGCCTGAAAGATGAAGACAAAGCTAACATCAATAGTTAGGCGAAAAAAGCAGCAAAGACTATCATTAACAAAGAAACAAAAGTCATTTAATTATATATAAAGAAAGCTTGATATTCTTATATTTTCACATTTAAAAGATACTTTCATATCTTCCAATCATATCTTAAGTAGGAAATCAATGTTAGCAAGTAGGAAATATAATTCCAGGCAGCATTTTGTTAATAAAAAAGTGCATAGTAAAGAAAAAAGAAAAAAAAAAATCTAACAGCAATAGCAACAAGGTTGACATTATTAACTTGTAAATGACGAAACAGGAATTTCCACAAGTCATGCTTCACAAGTTCTTTGTGTAGGTAATAAAGTAAGGAGCCATGATTCACAAGATAATGACATGCAATTACGCAAGCTACCTTTCACAAGGATATTGAAGGGCCTTAAGGCATGGGGTTCTGTTCTTTACAGTTAGATATACTGTTGTACAGATTTTGCACAAAGAAGATAGAAAGGTATCTGGGACTTCAACCCAATCCTGAAGAACTTCGCCTTACCCAACTCCAATGTAATCACAAAACCACTATGTTTATGATTGTTTACCAACCCATATCCTATCTCTATCGAAAGCAGATCCTTTGCAATTATAAATCCATTTCACGACTTAATCCTCCACCTCTAGACCTTCATTTCTAAGACTCACTCCATCAATAAACGATAACTCGCACAGTTGAAACAACTTTTAATATTCAAAGAAGAGTAAAATGGGATTAACCTCTGGGTCCTTGACGTCATGATAGAAGGGAGATGCAGTATGGAAAACACCTTCACAGCCCTGAATAGCAGCATCAAAGGAACCTTCTTCCAATAAATTTGCTTTGAACAGATGAAGTCTCTCCTTAGCTCCATCAAGTGCAAGTAAGTGACTTGTTTTTTGGGTCATCTGCAGGATATAGAAGTGAACTCGATTAGAATACCATACTTCTAACCGTGTATATTAACCATCCAATTTGCCCAAGGAAAAGGGTACTACTTTCCAATGACTTGTTTACTCAGACAGTTAGAATGAAATAGAATTAAAAAAGGAAAAGACATGTCAATGCATCACCAAATAGCGTTGTTATTTCTCTATTGATCAAAAGCATTCAGCAGCACTACACCTGAGAGTTTTTTTAAAAAATTATTCGAAATTTTGAACTTGAGATTTTCAAGCATCACAAATCCCAAACAACAATCTCATATCATATCATTAATTCTACTATCGTAAAGAAATAGAGAATCCAAACACGTAAAAACAAAACCATAATACAGAGAGAGACAGAGAGAGAGTTCAGACTGGGGTCGCGAACAGAGGCTCTGACAGTGTAACCGCGCTGCAGAAGAAACTTGACGAGCCACGAAGCTATGTAACCGGAGGCACCGGTCACGCACACGAGCTTCCCGGTTCCACTGCTCATTTTCTTAGCTCTTCTTCTTATTCTTTTTCTTCGTCTTAGCTTTTGTGTCTGGTTTGAACCTCATGATCTATTGCTTTGCCTGATTATATTCCAGTAGAGTCACGTCCAACTAGCCAACTAGGCTAGAGAGGCTAATGGACTGGCGGCTTCGGATTTTTTTAATAAAAAATTTGGGTTTGAAATCTCCTGTTCCTACTTAAAAATAAATAAAAAATAAAAATAATAAAAACTAGCTAACTACGTTGTGGAAATACAACCTATCAACTCAATACAAAATCGAATTTGGATCAAAATTAGGGACAACAATACATGATAAGATCGTAAATTTAACACGAACATAATTTTTAAACAGATTAATAATAAGTTAACTCACTTAACCTGAAATTAACCTGTTTTAACATGTTTAGATTTTATTTCAGAATTATAATTTTTTTATTCTTAAGTTGTAATATTGATTTTTTTAATATGTTTATATTTTTATTATTGGTATTATAATTGTGGACCTATGTTCATATTTTTTATTGTAGTTTTTGTAATATTGATTTTATTATATGTTAAAATTTTAAAAATATTGATATTTTTTTATTAGTAGGTTATCTTATTTTTCTTACGATATTGTGACTACTAATAAATATAAATTTTAACTTTTACATGAAATTATGCCAATCAGATCAAATGAGTTATACGTGTTAATTCAAATCATTTACATGAAACGAGATTAAATGAGTCATGTCATGTCGACTTATTTATAATTAATTATTAGATGGGTCAAACAGGTGACACGACATGACCCATTATCTAAATAGGTCAAGTTAGGGTTTAAAAGTTTGACACGTTTAACTTAACATATTGGGTTCAAATTAATGATACTTCATATCTAGTGGATTTTCCAGGTATGTATCATGTGTTTGCTATTTTCAATGTTACTGATATTTTTCCCTTTGATCCAGGTGGAAATTCGAGGTCGAATCCTTTTGAGGAGAGGGGGAATGATGGGCCCTAAGGCGGACCAAGTCTCAAGGATCAATTATAAGAATAAGAGCCACGAAGATCAAGGGAGCAATGAGCAATGCAAGAATTGGTGCAATCCAATTGGGATGAAGCTAGCAAGAGCCCAACACTCATGATGGGCTTGAAAGAAGGAGAATCAATTTGGATCCACTTGATCAAAGCTATGGAAGACACGACTTGGGCCTTTTGTTATTGAAGTCCATAGATTTATTTATTTAATTAAAAGGGCTTATTTTAATAGTCATAGGAATTAATCTAGAATAATTGGGCTTGGGGGATGTCCAGCCCACACGTCTTATTTCTATTGAACTAGGGTTTTTGTGAAGGCGGTTCTTGGAACGGGTTCTCATCGGGTCTAAATTCTCCATCCATAGATCTGAGTTTGGCTTTCTTGGGGTTGTTTTTCCAGTATTGTTGTTGGGTCTCAAAGCAAATCGATTGGGGTTCACATCATAGGTTGTCTTATTTTTCTTATGATATTGTGACTACTACTAAATATAAATTTTAACTTTTACGTGAAATTATGCAAATCAGATCAAATGAGTTATACGTGTTAATTCAAACCATTTATATAAAACGAGATTAAATGAGTCATGTCATGTCAACTTATTTATAATTAATTATTAGATGGGTTAAAACAGGTGACATGACACGACCCATTATCTAAATAGGTCAAGTTAGGGTTTAAAAGTTTGACACGTTTAACTTAACAGATTGGGTTCAGATTGTTGTTCATGACTTGATAAGACACGAATATGATCCAAAAACACAAATTGTCACCCCTAGATCCAACTACTTTGTTATCCTATAAAGACCATTTCAAATTAAAAACAAACAAACCCAAAAAAAAAAAAATTTGTAAACACTCATCCACCACCATGACCCAATCATATCTCGGTTATGTGGGAGATCCCAAGCACGTAAAGTTTACCTCGATCTTCTGAAAGTATTAGACCCCTGATCAAATTGGTCAGATGATGTGGGAGCTTGGCTCTCGAGCATGAAAAGTGTACCCCAAACTCCAATTATGTGTGAGATCTACTCCCAAGCATGTATAGCCTATCCAATCTCCAAAAGTATCTAACTCCGATGAAATTGGTCGGCTTACGTGACAGCTCAACTCTAGAGCATGTATAGCATACCCAATCTCCAAAAGTATCAGGCCAACTTACATGGGAGCTCCTGACCAATAGAGGGCTTCTCGATCTCCCATCACATCCAACCCTTGATCAAATTGGTCAATCTCACACATGTAAAGTGTACCCCAATCTTCCAAAGTATCCAACCCCCAATCAAATTGTCTAGATTACTAAGGATGCTACCCGCATCTCTCGAGATAGAATTGCCCCATTCTTGCACCCGGCCCCCGCAAGGGCAAAGGGGATTTTTGCCCCCCCAGAATCCACCACTGCATCCCAGGGGTAGGGCCCCCTGTCCGTGTGCATGGCGAACCCTTGGTTTGTCCAACTCCCCGCGTCCACTGCCCACACATGACTATCACAAACAGGAAAAAAATCAAAGAAAAGAAAAAATCATGAACAAAATCCACAACAACATACACAACAAATCGAAACCAACAAAAAAAAAAAAAACTAAAATAGTAAAAAGGATTTTGCAAACCCATAGCCACGAACCCACAGTGACTGCAAAAGGGAGAGAGGGTCTGAGAATGATGCAAGTTGTGCCGGCTTTGAGAGGAAAGAGGGCAACGCCGAAGAGAGAGAGAGAGAGAAGAGAAACTGCACAGGGGAAGGGGGTGTTAGGTTTAACTTAACCCTAAAAAAATGAATTTATATATATTTATATATTTTTTAGGTGCGGAGAAGGGCAGGCTTAGGCCCAGACCACCCCCACCCTCGTTAGATGTTTTGCCTATGAGCGGCACTGGGGTGGTGGATGCAGGGTGGTGGAGAGTGGTACCCCGCTGCCCACACCCTATAGATTACGTTTGAGTGAGCTCAACTCTCAAGCATGTAAAGCGTATCCCAGTCTTCAAAAGTATTTGACCCCAATTAAATGGCCGCATTGCAAGGGAGCTTGCCTACTGAGCATGTAAAACCTACTCAATCTCCAAAAGTATCCGACTCCATGGATGTTTGAAGCAAGCTTGAAAGCAAACCCTTGATCAAATTGGTTTGGTGACATGGGAGCTCGACTCCTAACCATGTGAACCTTACCACGATCTCCAAAAATATCCAACCCCAATCAAATTGGTAGAATTACGTTGGAGCTTGGCTCCAAGCATGTAAAGCATATTCCGATCTCTCGAAGTATCTAACCCTCAATCGAATTAGTTGGATTACAAGGGAGCTCAAATCCCGAGTGTGTAAAGCCTATCTCGATCTCCCAAAGTATGCCCCTAATCAAATTGGCCAGATTATGTGGGAGCTTGACTTTTGAGCGTGTAAAGTGTACACCAATCTCCAAAAGTATCCGATTCTGTGGATGTTTGAAGCATGTTCGAACAAAAAAAAAAAAACTACCCAAACCCCAAAAGAGGAGCAACAATCCAAAATGCGAACAAAAGTGCTCAGATTCTAGGGGAAATAAACGAAAGAGTGTCTGCACACTACGAGTGGCAGTATATGACATGACCCATTAACCCAACATAAACACGATACAATAATAGCATGTTTGGATTTAGTCTTAATGGGTTTGGGTCAAAATGGGTTGATCTGTTAAGACACGATTGTCTAACGTGTTGATAAGGGGTCAACCAGTTTTGACCCGTTAAGAAAGTTAAAGTTACAATCATACTCTTATACCTAAAAGTAAAATTGTTAGGATTTTAATTTCGTTATTTTTATTATTTAGATTGTAATTTTGGACTTTTAGTTAGTTTTATATTTTTTTATGAGTAATGATACATACAGTTACTTTTACATACTCCTTACGCACTTCACTGATGTGATTTGCTGCATCAATTTTTTTAATATATAACTAATCACATCAGTGAAGTACACAAAGGAGTACCTAAAAGTGATTGCATATAGAATTTTTATTTTTATTTTATAGATATTGTGATTTTAGCATTTATATAAAATTATGCTAAATTAATCAGGTAAACGAATTAATTTTGGGTCTGTTCAATCCATTTACATTAACATGTTGAAATGGGTCTGATCGTGTTAGGATTTGAGATTTTGACACGATAAACTTAACGGGTCGTGTTTGGGTTAACTCATATAATATAATATACATACATTGACATGACATGAGCATAACTTGTTAACTCGATTTGACACCCTACCACACACTGGGTGAGCAATGAGTACTCAATAGCCATGGTGAGAGACAACATCTCAATCACATAGCCCACGAAAGTGTTTGCACAAGAGGCAAGCAACATAGAGAGCAATAAAGCCCGCCCCCTTCCATAGTGATATATTGCTTGCCCCCTTGACAAGTATTGTGAAAGAACATGGAGGTTCGGCAAGGGCCTAGCAAAAGGGCTTGCTTGTGTGGAGGGGAGAGTAAAAGTGTATGTTACCTTGATTCCTTGGCAAGAGAATAGAGGAACTCGGAGCCCAGGGCGAGTAAAGAATGCTCGAACCTGAGACGCAAGCAAATAGTGTTCAAACCACAAGTTGTCCACATAATAAAGTCTTGAAAACCAAAAACGTCAACAAATCAAACATGGGCAAACAAAAAAACAAGCTTAGAAATGACGCTCTAAAGAGTATCTTTGTACATTTCCTACGAAATTCTTTAAGGCTAAAAATCTTTTTATATATTCATGAAAAAGTAATTTGCATTTTTGACATATACATGGTATGTTTGAAAGTTTAAAATTTTAAAAATGATTGATTGTGCTTTTATATCGGCATGATATATTTAAAACTTTTGAAAAGTGAATGATACTTTTTTTGACATATGCAAAAAGTATAAGCTTTTGTTTGAAAAAATTGAAAAGTAATTTATGCTCTTTTTAACATATGCAAAAGTATAAGCTTGTGTTTGAAATTTTTAAAAAGTGATTGATATTCTTTTTTACATGTGCAGAAAGAATAAGCTTTTGTGTTTTCTTTGATAATTAAAAAATGAAAAACTTTTATTTGAAAATTTTGAAACAATAAATGATGCTCCTTTTTTACATTGGAATCTTTTTAAACTTGAAGAGGAAATCTCTTTTAGATCTCCAAAAATACACAACAACTACAAGCTTTACTTCATTCATCAAAAGCTTTCAATCTCTATTTTTTAGCATTAAGCTTTAACACTTATTCATTTTGAGAAAGATATAATTTGTGTTATATTTCTTTCATTTCACTCATTGCAGAATATACTTTGATAACCTATCAGTTATCAACTCTTGTATAAATAGTAAAATGGTGTGTGTAACCCTTGTAAGTGTAGTATGAGTTCTACACATAATAATTTAATCACTACTCATAAAGTGATTATAATTGTATAGGGTGTTTCGTACAAGTTCTTTAAAGCAATACCACCCAAATGTGTAATAAGTTTTTATCTCCACATGAAGGAAATTGAATAGTGAATTTGAAAATCCTCAAGGGGTAGCCTGAGGTGAGAATCTAGACAGTGAGGCTGAATCTCATTAAAATATTAAATTTGTATCTGTTACCCTGTCAAACTATAATACCACTCCACTGGGGATAGGATAAAATACTCACAACACCACTGGGACCTTCACAGTCAAATATGCTTACACTACACTGCTACACTCACAAGTGCTCACTCAAACCCAACACACTACAGCTGACTAGAAAAAGCTCTAGAAGCTCAAGATTCAAGATAAGTTGAAACTATTCCTCTGGAAGGTAACACAAAACATTCTCCCTACTAGATCCCTTCTAAAACGAGTCATTCACTTTGATGAAGATCAAGCCCCAACACAGAAGAGGAAACCCTCTCTCATCTTTTTCTAATATGCACCTATTTTAGCATCTTGTGGATAAATTCTAAATGGCCCATAAACATCTCCCACTTTACAAAACAACCACTCTCAAACTGGATCTCAATCATTTTGATCCAATGGTCTGAAATCCCTGAAGAAGACACCCACTATTTCCAACTCTTTGATGTGATAGCCATGGATAGCCTTTAGTTCACAAGAAACCAAGTGATTAATAATGCCTTGGTGCCAACCCCAAACTGTTTTGTATCAAAAGTCACTCAAATCTTCAATGAGCATAGCAAAGCATGGATCATAAAAATTTCACAACAAGAGACCAGATGGTAGCCACCTCCCCAAGGAGTTTACTCTTTCTCATTTGATATAGTAGTCAGAGCTAATGGAAGCCCAATTTTTATCCTAACTGACTTCATCAACAACACAAGTCCAAATGTCGAAGAAGCCTCAATAGCAATAATGGCAATCCAGGAAGCAGCAAGCAAAAATCTAACAAAGATTATTATAGAAGGAGACTCGAAGCATGTTATACAAGCAATTTTCAAGTCAAAGTTTGCAGTAGACTGGACGATGCAACCAGTCATAATGGACATCAGATATTAAGTCCAATACTTTGAAGAACGGAAAGCGCAAAAAATACATTAATCCCAAAATCGATGTGCGCATAACTCCCCCCCAAGCCTATTAGATTCCCATAATGGAAAGGATCCCCTTTCTAATGTTGTATAAGTACTCACTACTCTTGTCTTTATGGTTACGAGCCTAGAACCCGAGCAATGGGTAGATCGTTATTTATACTGAATTTTATAATTCTAAATAGTTAATTATACATTATCACTACCACAACTATTAAAAAATGTAATCAAATACATATATAAAATGGAGCATCAATATATAAAAGAATTCACTTTACCAATAAATATTTCACGGTCAATTTACAACATTAAAAATGTAATATATATATATATATATATGATTGTTCAATTTAAAACAATATAAAATAGATACAATTAGTATGAGACACGATTGTATATTTATATTTTAAATTTATAAAAATTCTATTGTAAAACATTATATCAATCTACTATTTTTTCTAGAAACAAAATGGATAGTGAATGGCCAAATGGTGCAATAGTGAATGTAAAATACAAAGAGGCAACTAAAAAATCGAAAATAAACCGAAGAGGCAATATCAAAATGACTAATAAAAAAAAGAGTAAATTTCATCAAGAAATTATGATCATTGCCCGATCTGCTCTACTCTTAAACATTAGAAAGATAAGAAAACTAAATGAGTGTATAGATGATAAATTTACTTCACGGAGATTGAAAATCAGAATCAACAACGGAAATCAACATGATCAAGAACTTCAACAGATAGTCACATCCTTAACATTCAATTTGGTTCCCGATAAAATGGAGAAAAAAATTCCATCGAGTAGAAAAACAAACGGAATGATTGCCCTGAATTCAAATCGAGTTCTACTTGGCTCAACTTTCCATTTCTTTCTCCATGATTTTGCGTGACGTACCTCGAGAACCAAGATAAATTCCTAGATTTTGTCTTCAAAGAGTAAAAAGAGCATTGCCCCTTTTAAGTATTCATGAGACTGATGAGAATCAACATGATTGATTGTCTCATGTGTTTTGCGAAGTTTACGCATTATATTCCTTATGAGTAGCATTTCCCTTTCAGTTTCACTTTCTCTATCTTTCGATAAACATTGCTTAACCCCATGATCTTCCCATTTTTCTGATTCTTAGAGTCTCTGAGATTTCTTGCCTATCTTTGAAGAAGCCCAATACTTTAATGGAAGATGTAAAACACAAAGAGGCAACTGAAAAACCGAAAAGAAACCGAAGAGGCAATATCAAAATGAATAAAAATATTGAGTAAATTTCATCAAGAAATTATGATCATTGCCCGATCTGCTCTGCTCTTAAACATTAGAAAGATAAGAAAACTAAATGAGTGTATAGATGATAAATTTACTCACAGAGATCAAAAATCAGAATCAATAACGGAAATCAACACGATCAAGAACTTCAACAAATAGTCGCATCCTTAACATTCAATTTGGTTCCCGAATAGAGACAAAAAATTCCACCGAGTAGAAAAACAAACAGAATGATCGCTCTAAGTTCATATCGATGGTGGAGGCCGAAGAGTATTGAAAAGGGCCCAGATCGAAGCCATTGAAGAGCCTGAACTTGCTGTCGAGCACGTCCCCAACCGGCATATGTAGTTTGAATTTCTCTAACACTCCTCCGACTGATCGATTTGATGGTGTCCCAGCCCCGCTACCGGAAACGTGCTTTATCAAATCACACCTTCTTAATTCGTAGACTATAAATCCAATCAAACTTCAATACAACGATAACGAAAATAAAAAATTAAAGGAAAAAAAGAAAAAACAGAGAAATGTAAAGATCAAATGAACCTTCCGAAGCCGTAGTTGAAGATCAAAAGAGGCTCATCTACTCAAGGATGGAATTTGTTCTCTTTTTTTTTTATTGGTTTATCTGATTGGGTGCATAAAGGAAGAAAGAAAGAAAAGAAAAAGAAATGGTATTGGTTTGGTCGGGGCTAATGAAGATATCTCAAAGTGAAAACGTGTTTCACAAATCTCATTCCAAATCGAACCTGAACCTCATTAGAAAACGACGATTGTGATTTTCGAGACATATCACTACGGTTGGCATTTGGGAGTGGGGGAACTACCGATTAATGCGGTCTAAATGCAAGTTAGATGTTTTTTTTTTTTTTTGAAATGGTGAATTCATTCATCATGCCGAAGTTACAAATGTGACTTATCAATACAGGAAAAACCAGACTATAAGCCAACCTACGCATCTGCTCTGGAGTATCCCCGCACACAAAATGGCAGACATTGTCTTAACTTCTATAACTCTCCGAAGAGAGAGATACACACTCTGAATAAACAGAGTGACAAGCCTCTCAATCCCCCTAAAGAGACGGAGTATGGGAAATACTGCTATGGACACTAAGTCCAACAACCCATTACTACAGAATTAGCAATAAAACTACATAATACTACATTACAAAACAAAAACAAAACAACCTAAACATAAACACAAGCACCGGCAAGAGCCTCGATGGCACACCCTCCACAGACATCGGCATCATGAGCCCAGGAACGGCATGAGTACCCAATTCGCGTATGGACCACAAAAACCTCCACTGTAGAGATCGGCCGTACGTCCACTGGCCATAACTTCATCCGCCAATCTTGACTAGCACTAACCCCGATTGTGACCAATCAAAACACTCATCACCCTGCTCGGTTAAGACACAGATAAAAAACAAACACCAAAACAGCATCGGCAATGAGGGACGGAAAACAAAACAGAGGTTGTGGTGCAAGAGAAGCAAAACCACTCTTGGAGGAGCGCCGACGGTCGGTCTATGTTTTCCCGGAGTCGGAGGTCCCAGAAAAGCCAAGATTTGAATCGGTCGGTGGCTCCTCGGTGGCGCGTGGCGGCCACGCTCTGGTGCGATCTGAGACTACGTCTCGCGCGTGCGGGTTACGCGCCGTTCCGTTTGGCGCTGCGTTCGGTGGACTTGAAGATCGGCGGCTGGCCAACATCCTGGCGGGGCGTGTGTTGGCAGTCGGCAGTTAGAATAAACTTGTCGGCACTCCACCCTTATTTGCCTGAAAACACAACTATAAATGGAAAAAAAAAAAAAACACAGAAAACGAAAAGAGAAAGGGAGGGGGAGGGAAGAGAAGGGAAGAGGGGAGGAGCAGAAGCTCCCAAACCCCCCCTGGTCGACGTTCAGGTGATTTAGGGTTAGGGTTTTTGTTTGTTAAGAGAGAAGGGAGAGAGTCTATCTTGGATTTGAATTTAACTCGATAGGACCTGTAAAATGCAAGTTAGATGTTAAAACTTGGTTTTTATATTTAGTAATAGATATGCAATATATGAATTTTGCTTTAAAAAAAAAAACACCAATTTTAAATTTTCAACTTTTTAATTCAATCATTACTTAATCATTATAATTTTTCATTCCAAATAAAAAACAAAATTTTCAAACTCCAAAACAAAAATAATATTAAAAGATTATATTCTAACGTTCTTTTAACTTTATAATTTTTTTTATTCAACTTTTTCTTTCTCATTTTCTAAAATCCCATAAAAATTTTAACTCAAATTATTTCACTACTATTCACAAATTATCATACTACTATTAACAGATTTCTCATCTCATCTCATCCGTGTAATCTTAAGGCCCCGTTTGAATACAAGAAATGTTTCATCTCATCTCATCATTACAATTTTTCTAAATTTCCACACAAAATATAATAAACAATTCAACTTTTTCCAATCTCAAAACAATAATAATATTAAAAAATAATATTCTAACAATATTTCATTTAACTTTAAACTTTAATCTCAACTCACCATCCAAACTGCAAAGGCATGATTTGTTTTTACAAACCATTTCAGCTCATCTCATCCAATCTAATTATTATAACTTTTCAAAACTTCTATACAAAATAGAATAAATAATTCAATTTTTTAATATTTTATTTAACTTTATTCTCATCACCTAATCTCATATGTGCAACCAAACGAGGTAGATAATCATAAATATTCCATTCACCAACCGGTCATGATAATGTAGTACAAAGTTCTACTCACAGACCACAAATTACAGTGCTGCATAATCATTATCCAACTCGCATCAAAGTGAACATCACCCTACTGGTAGTTTGGGAGACAAGTTACTCCTCCAACCAGAGCATAACTATGTATATCATATAGATATACCTTAAACACCAATCAAAAACAAGGATGCAGGTAACACGTATCACCAGCAATTTTATTGATTAGAAAGATCTGCACAGGTGCTACCAATACTTAAAAATTGACGAAGTTCTTTTCCTTCAAGCTGTCAACGGTTTCCTTGAGGCTCACATCAAGAGGAATGAATTCAATACCCAACATTTTTGCCTTCTCTTTCGACACCTGATATGTTGGCACAAATGGCTTATCATCTGCACACCTGTCAAGGGTTTTGGAAAACAAAAATGAGGCGGAAAGGTTTATGTAGAGATGTTACAAGAAACAATGATGAGTACCTCTAATGTGGGGTTTTGGGGGGCCAACAAGAGTCATTAAGGTCTCATAAGGAATCCAAAAACAAACAATGAATGAATGAAACGATTAAGGTGATAGAGCTAATAGATATTGCAAAGCCCAAGCATAAAAATGTCGAGAAACAGAGAAGAGGAGAGAAAAAGAGAGAATTCCAAAATTAGGCTCTACTAGGACCTAACAACAGAATTTTTTGGCCCAACGAGATAAAATGCCTGAATAATTAATATCCCATACGTGAAATCAAGGAACCTGTCATATAAAAATGAATGCGCAATTGAAGCAATTACTGCTAGTGCCAAGTAGCACTCGAACGTTATACCTTGAAAATAGAGGGAAATAATCACTTACTTCTCTGGAAGTTGTAAAGAGGGATAAAGCTCACGTAAAATCCTCACAACTTCAGAATGGTGAGCAATTCTCTCAACTAAACAATATCTTCCACTGGCGGAAGGGATTTCATATGCCTGAACATGGGCATTAGCAACATCTTTGACATTAACCCATCCAAATGATAGATTGGGAAACGCCTGTGCTCCTGCATCAGAAGAAAAGAGATTAAATAAAGAAAAAAAGTATAGTTCTGGCAATGGGAAGTTTAAGTGTATCACATTGCAATAGCTACCTTAAACAAGTAGGGATAATACCATTATTACAGGACAAAGTACCACGTACAAGACACATCCACATGTTCACAAAAGTATTTGTGCAAAGGATGAAAAGGACATATAAGGTTCGTATTAAACTGACTGAATTTTTTTTTTCCCTTCCAGGTACAAGGAGAAATCCTGTACACACAGCTACCCAATTAAGTGCTATATCGCACTAGTACGTAGTAAAGCCTAGACACTGCAGCTCACCTAGATACCAGTTCAATTAAGGGTTTCAAATCCCGAAACCCCCGAGTATCTAAAAAACTGACGTTTGGGGGGCAGAAGGGACATGGTAAGTTTCTAGAAATGGTTGCCCAAAAAGCTCTTCCAAATCCCAACCTTCCACCCTCCACTGCCAAAGAAAACTTGCCACCGCCCCTTGGAAAGTGTTCTTAGTTTGTCTCGGCATGGAGCACACTTGCCAGTCAAGTGGACCCCAGTACACTCTCAAGCTACTTGGTTAACATCCCATTTCAATAACAAGGATGGGTAATGCTGTTCAACCTTCCTTGAATGAGTTATCAAATATGGCTCTCATTACCTAAAGACAAGATCTACTAGTTAAAATAAATCAGAGACAGGGATTTATATAAAACATTAGCAAAGAAAATACCATTTACTAAATTGGAAATTGCGGCAGCACTAGTATTTAGGGTTGGCTGTAAGA
>QGSO01001223.1:0-39718 GCA_011037825.1 Carya cathayensis
ATGCAAAAAAACCATTCGGTTGGAAAATTCCTCGCTCAAAGAAACATTCGTGTTTGATGAAATTTCAACTGGAAAATGCCATGTTTAAAAATAAAAAAATAAAAATAAAAATAAAAATAAAAAAACCAGGTTGGTCTGGCTATGGTGTCTGATCCTCATGAAACTCCTGACAATATTGCATAATATTAACAATCAAGAAAGACGTACGAAATGAGCTGTATGTTGAGAAAGACTTATTCACCTAAAGCTCGAAATCAAGGAAACGTAAAGCCACCAGATGGCTCGATATGATCAGGTTCCCAGGTGCAGTATTTCAAGCACGTCGTGGATGCAGTACGTACGTGTTGTTTGAACTACTACATACGGCCAGCGCTTGCATTATATACACTTTTTAAGGGATTCCTTTAGTTTGAACCCCCCAAACTATCGTGAATTTAGGATCGAGATCGAGTTTAGGGATTCTCTCATATCCAGGTGTAATAGTAGTAGTTTTAAATATAATCAGTGGGCAATCAATATTACTGATCACATAGTGCTACGTACGTGGATATGAATTCCCAACTACAAATTACATGCTGCTAGCCGGGCAATGATGACAGAGACCAGTGATCGTGGGAAGATCATAAATGCAACTCCCAACCGCTCTATATATATATATAGTTGCAGTAGTGTTCCGATAAGAATCATCAGATTGCGAAAACCTGTCAAATACAGATCAAATGTTGAATGTGCGTGCGCGGAGATCGATATCTGATCTTTTATCTTCTCGATCAAAGCGCATGACGTCGTACGTCCCTGCTGAAATAACCTTCATATATAAAGAAATTGAAATAACCTTCATGTATAAGAGACAAATAAAGAAACTGAAATAATTTTTTTTTCGTTGTTTTCATGTCATGGATATGGAAGTGGCTGTTACATAATAACATTGGATGTGGCAGTCCGTAAAAATCATTATACTCTAATTTAAATATTGTAAGTTTCAAGTCCATTAGCCCTTTTGCATTCTAATGTATGGTTTCGATCGATTAAACGAATTAAGAGAAGCAAGAAGAGACCAACGTGGTGATCTTTTTGTCTCGAGAAAAAGTACTTCTCAATCACATATGATAATGTGATCTCCGATCTCTAATTATTTGCCGGTATGGGATTCGCCGGTATCTCCCTACATACATGTGGGGCATGCGTTTAATTCAAGACATGATAAAGAAGTCAAACTTTATAATTATTTCTGAAGGTGTAGTATCCCATAATTTCATCAATGTGGCTCCATAACTTGTTTTGGAGAATAGAAAGTTCGGAACTTCCATGAACGGAAGATCAGCCAGCTAGCTAGCTAGGAATTAAATTGAGGTACTGGCATCATATAGTAATGAAGGATGGGCAATTAATATATTGGGTATGCATGCATGGACACGTACGTACTAGTTCTCCACAGAACTGTGTACATGTGTGAATGAATGCTACTACTGCAGTAATTATGAAGCATGATCATGAGGAACTGATCTGCAGGCAGGCAGGCAGGCCAGTGATCATAATGAAGGATGGGCGCATGGGTTTCTTCACAGAGTCAGTACTCACATCATGCATTCATATAAGTTGTCTGGCCTGACCCTGATTGAAGTTTTGAAATTTATTTCCAAGCTAGCTTCCTTCTCTTCCTTTTCATATAAATTTGGAAAAATCCTAATTAGCTATAGTCTCTCCAAAATTTTAAAAAAATGATCAAGTATGTTTATGGCTGCCAAGTTTAGAGTACACGTACGTACGTAATATCTCTTTTTCCTTTCGATCTCTTGCTTTTTGTTGGACTAGATGATCTCTCACAGGTTCGATCCAAAATATTACACGATACATTATTTACAAATATATTTGCAAGAATTTAGTTTGGCTTAGGTGATTAAGATGATAAGTTTGGATATGATTAAGTGACTAAGATTATAAATTTTATCTTAGGTTGAAATTTACATTTTGGATGAATGTAAAATAATTTGAATTTATCTAAAAGTTGTTTTAATTTTATCTAGAGGTTGTTAAGAAGTGTTTTAGATAAGTCAAGAGTGTAAAAACTAAGTTCTTAGAGTTTTAGTATTATCTAGAAAAAAGCTTGAATGGGAAACTGCTAATACTGAGAAGATTTAGTACTAGGTGTCAGCATCATGTCAAAAGAGTCTCTCGTGCTAGAATCACTCCTTCAACAGAATCTTACTACAACTCAAACTGCTTTCAGATTGTTTATTTAAGGGACCATATTAGTTAGGAGCTGTAGAAATTCAGTTATGGATATTTTTAGAACACTTTCCAGTACATATTTTGGTGAGAAAATCTTTGAAGAATTTTCATATTGTCTCTCTCAAAAAGTGTGATTGTTGATCCAAAATTGAGATTGAGTGATTGAGATTCAGCCACTAGAATTTTAGGAGAAAAAGTCAATATTTGAAGATCGTCAAAAGTTTTGGCTACTACTGAGATAAATAAAAATGGGTCATTTGTCTGGTCAAGTAAGAATGTCAATTGATAAAAGGTTTTGTAATTGAAACTTCCTTGTAACTGATTTTCAAATAATAAAATTGACTTTTATGGATTTGGATGCCCCATAGGGTTTTATCTTTGAAGAGTCATTTAAAGAGTTTCCCTTCATTACCAATTTTGGTATTATGCAATTTATTTACTTTATGTTATTGCTTAATTATTAAATAATTGCATGACTGACGACTAACTAATTTATTAAGTGAATTAGCAGATCTTTGCGTTAATATATAGGGGCATTTGGATAATTTCAATTAGCATCAGAGTGTGGTTCACTCATTCAAGTGTAATCCGTGTCCCTGCAGATCATGGCATCGTCATTATATGTCCCACTACATGCACATTGATGGGGAACACTATACTTTTTGAAAAGTTCATATGAGGTCTCAAGTCTTTAGATGAACGTTGAACAAGGATGGACTAAAGTTTGAGATAACTCTTCATACTTGGACTAGAGATGAGATCAACAACTGCAACTGAAATAGCAAAAGACTTAATGCTATTTTCATGGTTGCATCTCCCGAAGACTTTAAAAAAATCTCCATGTGTGAGATTGCCAAAGAAGTTTAAGATATTTTTGAAGTTACACATGAAGGTACAAGAATTGTAAAAAATTTAAAATTGCAGATGCTAACCTCAAAATTTGAAGAGATTAAAATGCTGGACGATTAGAGTTTTAAAGATTTTGATGCTAAACTTAATGATATTGTGAATTTCAAGTTTAATCTCAGCAAGAAGGTGGAAGATTAAAGTTCCATGAGAAAGACTTTAAGGTCCTTGTTTAACATCCTATTCCCTAATGTTAGGAGTGTCATGTGTTTTTCATAAAATAAACCCGGCAAGAGATTTTAAATTTAATAAAATAAACATGTATTTCATAAAAGAATTAGTAATAACTATTTGTCTCCAAAAAACATTAAATGAACAACTTAATAAAATTTAATGTCATAAAATAATTTATTTTAAGAGGTCTGCAATTCAATCAACTACCTTATCTAAACCTAGCCCACCTGCTCATGCTCATCTTCATCTTGACCTAGGTGGTTTAAAAAAATATGAAATAAACTCAAATGAGTCGAAGACTCAATAAGAAATCCATCACAACGAAAAGTAATAAACATATATAGGATTTTTCATAAAATTTTCATGTTGAGAGCTTAAATCATGATTGTTCATGCTAATGCTTATACTATGCATGATTGATTTACCTGAATTAACTTAATGATTTGATTTATTTCACTGATCTGACTAGCCAATACACTTAACCATATGTGCAAAGTTGTGCATTGGCCCCACTAGTAGATTTATCAAAATGCTTGTGCTTCTGTCTAGAAGAAACAATAGGAGGAAGGCCAAATTGATCACATAAATTTCTCATTTCATATTTGGCTTTCTTGTTATTTTTCATCTGTTGATGAAGCATCTTTTTATTATTGCACATACTAATACAAAACTTCTTAATTGTATTGATACTATCACTGTAGGTGTAATTATCATAATTAAGGAGTCTAGAGATATCAATAAGTTTATCCTTAACTTTGTGAGCAAATAAATGAGGTAATCCATCAATGAAGTTTCTTTCCAATAGGGTTTCCGACTATCTTCCCTACGCATAACTCTACAAAGAAAAACATCTTGATACCATCTATAATTAGACATTTGACGACATTTCAAATTATTCAGATAATCACTAATGCAATTAGTAATGTTTGAGAGAGTTCCAACAAAATGCTTAATAATGGTATAAATCAAAGTATTAATGCCATTAAAGATACCCTTCCTATGGTTTGATAAAAAAAACAAAAAAACAAAAAAACAAAAAAAGCATGTTGTCATCATCATGTTTGACAACATTCCTAATGGTTTCTCTTGCTTCTTCTAAGAGGTGTTTATCCCACAAGTATTGAAGCATTCCAGAGAATTTGTTAGTTAATAAATCAATTGTCTCAGTTTGATTGAGATTGTTGTTATTAATATACTCATTTGTAACTATAGACATCTTGTTCATGGTATTGAAGATTTCTTATTTAGATAATCCATCAAGATTTTATTCATACAATTTGTTCGAAGAAACAGAAAATTGAGTTTGAAAAGTTCTTTCTTCAAATTGTTAATCCTGAGGATTAGGCTTGGAATACCAGTGTTTTGTAAAAGTCATGGGATTAGGTTTTCTCGAAAAAAATTGTTTAATCCCAGAATTTTCCAAATCAATTTTTTAAAATTCTTCTCAAGTAAGAGAATATCTTTATTGTCAGAGGAATCAGAATAAGATGATTCTTCTGTAGAAGAATCAGCAACCATTTCTTTACTTTGATATTTATACTATTGGCAGAAGGTTCTTTTCTTAAATCAGTAAGCATTTAATTAATTTTATCAAGAGTGTTGGCTTATTTGGTCTTGGGACCTTGCCTTATCTCTTGTAAAATAATCAAAGGTTTTTCATGTTTAGTAGTAGGAACAGGACTTTCAACTTTTTCAATACAGTCTAATTGATGACCAAAAACATGAAGAGTACTTTCATTGACAAAATTGTTTTGTTCAATAATCTTCTTTGTTTTAGTAAAAGTAGTACCATTAGAAGCAGTATTGGGTAATTTAAAAGGAGAAGCATTTATATCTACTCCTTTATGGGAAAAAATAATTGTCTCTAAAGGGGGTGACTAGATCTTACCATTGTTTTCCCCTTTTCCTTGAAAAAATTTGTTTTAACAACGTTCAAACTATTTTTAGAAGCATAATAATTTTCAATGAAATCAAAGAATAATATATCCTTTTGTAAGGCATACATTTTGTCTTTCCATTTTCGTTTATCAAATAGTTTGACTAAATCAGAAAAAGTTAGCATGATAATACTTTCTCTTATCACAATTTTTAACAAAACTATATTAATTATATAAAGCAATCAAATCAATTTCAAAGGCTCTATTGATCACAGTTAATTGTTATGATGAATATGAGAGACTATATTTGAAACTGCTAGGGATAAAGAGGAAGCATCTTCTTCTTTTTCTTTATTGGTTTCTTCCTTTATGGCTCTACATTTGGATGCTTATGTATCTTTGGCAGTGTAATAAGCAAAAGTAAATTGAAAGGATGTAGAGACACCTTTCAATTTTAAACTAGGTTTAACACTTCCAGAAAGCTTATGAGATTTTGGTCTCTTCTTTCGGGATTGTTAGCATAGATCTAGCAAAGGAATTTTTTATTCCGGAGAAAGAATTTCTTCTTTCATTGTTTACTAAATGTTGATCAAAACTAATTTTAATAGTACCATTCAAATACTGTTGAATATAATTAAGGTTAAGTTCTTAAGAAATAAACTTAGCAAGAAGAACTTCATGTTCCAAAGTCCATTCACTTGGAAGAGTAATATCTTTCCAATAAATCATTTTTGGAACTTGAATATTAGCATCAAGGGTAGAACTTTGGATTAACAAAGTTGTATTTCCTGAAGTTTTTCAAAATAGCTTTAGGATTTAAATTAGTTTTTAACACGCGATAATAAATATGGTAAACTATGGCAAGAGGCTTACTACTTTCTTCCGTATCATAACGAGATGTCAGAATATTTAAAGTTAAAGCTGTAAGGATATTAGGATCATCTAAAGCATGAATTAAATCAGAGAAACAATCAAAATGAACAAGACCACTAAATAGAGACGATTGAATCATACCAAGTATACTAGTTTCAAATTTTTTGAATCAAGCATCTCTCAACTAAAGAAGTATTGAAGCATTGATGTGTTTCCTTGTGAGAGGTTTAACAACAATTTAAATAGAACCAATATGCAAAAATCTATAACCTTTTACCAGAAACTATTGAATAGATTTTCCGTTAAATAGGCAACATTTTTCATGGAATTTTGAAATAGCATAGGTTTATTCAACAGTTTTAACATTGAACTTAGTTTTGAAAATAGAGTCCATGTAGTTTTGTAAATAGATTTAGCATCAATATTTGGAATACTCCATTTATTGAAATCAATATTATCAATTTTTTCAACAGAAAAATCTTACTCTTTGATAATATCAGGAGTTATACTAGATCTAGAACTAATAGACGAATTAGATCTAAACATCTTATTCCATACATACATATATGTGTGTGTGTGTATGGAACTTTAGGTTTCTAAAGTTGGACAAGCATAATTTCTACAAAATTGAGTCCAAACCTTTTAGTTTTCAAGATCTCTTGTGGGTTTCAAGATTGGTGAGGTTAAATTGCAGGATAAACTAAATTTATGGAATGGAAAGAATGATGAAAGCTCTAATTAGGCATATAATAACAATACTTCATGCTTAAGTATGTAGACTTTTAACTTTTCTAAATTATGAGTGAAGATAAGATGATATGGTCTTATATATATGGCCAAAATTACATAGTTTCAAAGTTGTATATTTTCATAGATGTTACAAAGATAACCACAAACAGAAGCTCTCGCTAGTGTGTTTTGTATATTTTTTTCTTTTTCTTACATGCATTTTTTAACATTTTAAAATATTAAAATAATAAAAAAATTCACAATATCATTAAAAAAAACTTTCTTAATTACTAAATAAAAAAATAAAAAATCCCAACGGACGCTCCCAGCAAGAAGAGTAGCATTTTCCTTTCTCAAATGAAATTTTATTGTTTTATATTTAAATATAATTTATCATTTTAAATTAAGATTTTATCATATTTATTAGTCTTAGGCAACAAAATATGCTCATCCGATCAAATTGCAGTTCTAAAATATTAGGGCCACTGAAAGGTGTAAAGTTCCATGAGGCTTGGGTTTTGTTTAATAATGGATCTCCCAAAAGAGAATATGGGCCTGGAAATGCACATCATGTGGTGATCAGAAACTCGTAGCAGCAGGTGTCCGACTACATATTTTATAGATGACCTTGAGTAATGCTATATACAGTCGTGGAATGTGTAAACGCCATGCAATTACTTTGAAAAAAAGTGAGGTCCACGATTAAAAAGTTAATTTTCTTTTCATGTGAGTCCCGTACTAATTCACTTTTTTCAAAGCGACTGTGCGGGGCTTGCACAATCACGACTGCAAATATCATTTTTCTTTATTTATTTAGCTTTATGGACATGTTTACGCCACTGCTGCACGCATCAGACATTGCTAAATGAGAATTATGCCAACAAAATGTTCAGATTATAGCTCAAATTTGATTAGGGGAACGCTTATGGATTCTTGTCGTATCATCCACTTCTTTCTAGTCCGATATTTCTAAGCAGGTAGAATGTTACTATAGCCACCGCCAATACCAAAAGCGATAGTCATGCCAATGAAAAATGAGAATCATGGGTTTTGAAATTGTATTCTTTTATCACATTATTGACTGCAAAACCATTCCAGTATTCGAAGTATATATATATATATATATAGAACAACTCTATATATATACGTAAGAACGTTCAAGTAACTTTCCCTATCTCTCTCTCTCTCTCTCTCTCTCTCTCTCTCTCTCTCTCTCTCTCTCTCTCTCTTACTCTCTGGTCTTAAAGCTCTAACATGGAGTATAGAACCTTAGAAATTAACGTTATCTTTGCCAAAGGCCTCAAAGATCTCAACCTCTTCTCGAAGATGGACATATATGTCGTCGTCTGGCTCTTCGGCGACAAGCAAATGGCCAAAACCAATGTCGACCGAAAAGGTGGCACCAGCCCCTCCTGGAACTTCATGGTGAATTCACCATCGACGAGTCCGCAGCCCGACAAAACCGACTGAACCTTGAGTTCAAACTCCGCTGCGATCGCAGCCTCGACGGAGACAAAGATATCGGTGAAGTTTACGTTCCTGTCGCAGAGCTTCTCAACTCTACCGGCGACGGTAAATCCATGCAGTCAGTGAGTTACGAGGTGACTAGACCCTCCGGAAAGAACCAAGGCATACTCAACTTTTCGTACAAGTTTATGGAGAAAGTGGCTGCAGGCGGTGAGCTCCTAGTGCCAGAGGCTAAGGCACACTAGCTTGTTATTGCATATGCTACTCCTGTGGTGGGGACTAGTGTGCTACCATGCGATGGGTTCTATCCTCTGGCTGTCGCTCCTCGTCCTCCTCATCCTTCTCCTCCTCCACCATATGGTTATGGTTACCCATCACCTCCACCAGGTTACGGTTACCCCGGGCCGCCTCCTCTTGGTTATGGGTACCAACTGGCCGTGCAGCAACCGCAGAACTGTTGCGTCTCTGATCTGTCCAAAATCACACAAGACGATATTTAAGTGGTTTAGCAAATTGTCTACGTCCACTGGAGCCTCTTTTACTGAGTTTGTACAAATTTACAACACTCTACAAATTCTCTCACGTCCTCTCTTTCTCTGATTTTCCCCACACCCATTTACAAAACTGAACTTCTCCTTTTATAGGAGAAGAGCAGCTACAATTGCTGACTGAAGGAAATTCGGTGCAGCAATTTGCTGCAGGAGTTGTTGGGTTTCCTAATACAACAAAATAACAAACGGTGTTGTGGACTGGTTTCACACTTAGGGTGGTTTTAACAATCACCCCCTCCACCCAAGTATGCCATACCAGGCTGCTTACAAACTGATTCATTCTTCAAATGAATGCACCTCATTCTTTGACATGAGAGATTTCCGTTGTCGAATGCGCTCAAATGCACCTGAGGGTGCTCACCAGTGTATAATATTGATCAAGTCCAAACAGTGTTGGAACTTGATCCCTATGACGACTTTCGTCAACATATCTGCTGGATTATCTTCAGTGCCAATTTTCTGAAGTTTGATGTCCTCTTCTTCTAATATTTCATATACAAAGTGAAATCGGACATCTATGTGTTTTGTTCGAGAGTGATATACTTGATTCTTGGCTAAATGAATTGCACTTTGACTGTCACAGTAAACAGTAACGTCTTACTGCTTAAAGCCCTAATCTGTTACCAATCCCTGTAACCAAATAGCTTATTTCATGGCTTCTATTACAGCCATGTATTCAGCCTCAGTGGATGATAGTGCAATTGTTGACTGCAAAGTTGATCGCCAACTAACTGGTCCTCCTGCCATAGTGAACACATATCCAGTTGTCGATCAGCATTTGTCAAGATCACCTGCATAGTCTGAGTCAACATATCCAGTTACTAGACTATCTTCACTTTTCTCGAACTTCAAACCAATATCTACGGTCCCTAAAATATATCGTAGAATCCACTTAGCCGTATGCCAATGAGCCTTTCCAGGATTATGCATATAGCGACTAACTAAGCTGATGGCCTGGGAGATATCAGGTCGTGTACACACCATGGCATACATTAAGCTTCCAACAATACTTGCATATGGGACATTCCTCATGTAGTCCCGCTCTTCATTATTTTTAGGAGACTGTTATGTACTGAGCTTGAAATATGGGGCCATAGGACTACTCACCGGCTTCGTCTTCGAGTCGATGTTGAAGCGTTGTAGTATTCTCTTCAGATATTGCTTCTGAGTAAGGTGAACTGTACCTTTCACCCTATCTCTACTGATCTCCATCCCCAATATTCTTCGTACTTCTCCTAGGTCTTTCATTTCAAACTCATGACTCAACTGAGTTTTTAAATAATTTATCTCCCCTTTGCTTTTACATGCAATTAACATATCATCTACATATAAAAGCAAATAAATGAAAGATCCATTTGCAAGTTTTCTGAAATATACACAGTGATCGTATTGGCAACGAGTGTATTTCAGATCCATCATAAAGCGATCAAACTGCTTATACCATTGCCGAGGTGACTGCTTCAAGCCATAGAGAGACTTCTTCAGATTGCATACCCAATTTTCTTTTCCAGCTTCTTTAAAACCTTTTGGTTGAGATAGATAAATCTTCTCTTCCAGATCACCATGTAAGAAAGCTGTCTTTACATCAAGCTGTGCTAACTTAAGATCATATTGTGCAACTAAAGCTAGCAATATCTGAATGGATGAATGTTTCACAACAGGAGAGAATACTTCACTGTAGTCAATTCCCTCTGCCTGAGCGTAGCCCTTGGCAACCAACCTAGCTCTGTATCGCACTCCATTTTTAGCAGCTTGATCATCTTTCTGATTGAAGATCCACTTCCAGCTAATTGTCTTCTTTCCTTGTGGAAGCGGCACAAGCTCCCATGTCTAGTTCTGGTGAAGAGACTGCATCTCTTCATTCATAGCCTTTGTCCATTCAACTTGTTCACTGAACTGTATGGCTCCTCTGTAAGTGGTTGGGATCTCACCCCCTTTAGCTGGTAATGCATATGTCACATAGTTTGCAAAACGTGTCGGTACACGTTTCTCTCGTCTCGGTCTGTTGGTTGCTATTGATTCGGGTTCACATGGAGGTATTGTGACTGGACTATCAATCTTATCTTGTCCATGCTTTCCCAAATTTTTTGAAGTAATAAACTTCACATTCTGCGAATCATCTGATGTTTCGCCATCATTGCTGCCTTCATTGGAATCTTTATGCTTATGTGACTTAAGCATATCAGATTTGTTGAATGTAACATCTCTACTGATGATTACCTTTTTAGACTCTATGCACCAGAGTCTATACCCTTTTACACCAGTACTGAAGCCTAAGAATTTTGCTTTCTTAGCTCTAGGATCAAGCTTACTTTCTTTAGCATGATAGTAAGCATGACATCTGAAAATGTGTAAAGAGTCATAATTAGTAGCATGTGTACCTCTCCATATTTTAGTAGGTGTCTTTCCATCATTGGCAGCTACGGGTAGTCAGTTGATGAGGTGGCAGGCATATGTCACAGCTTCAGCCCAAAATTGTTTACTGAATCTAGCATCCAGGAACATACATCGTACTTTCTCTAGTAAAGTACGATTCATCCGTTCTGCCACACCGTTTTGCTGCGGTGTACCTTATACCATGAAGTGTCTGACAATTTCCTCTTTTTGGCATACTTCCATGAAGGGGTCTGAAGTGTACTCACCTCCATTATCAGATATGAGCCGCTTGATCTTTCTGCCGGTCTGAGTCTCAATCATTTTCTTCCAATCAAGGAAGGTTTTCAACACTTCATCTTTATTCTTCATCATATACACCCACACACGACGAGCATAATCATCTACAAAAGTTACAAACCAATGCTTACCTCCCAAAGATGCATTTTGGTTAGGTCCCCAAACATCGGAGTGTACATAGTCAAGGATTCCCTGTGTATTGTGTACAGCGGTTCCGAACTTGATCCGCCTTTGCTTTCCTAATACACAATGCTCACAGAAAGACAGTTTTCCAGTCTTGGCACCTTTGAGTAAGCCTTGCTTCACCAGTGTTTGCAAAGCTTTTTCTCCAGCGTGTTAGATCAGAAATTACTGCTGAATCTTCTAGACATGACTCAAGTCTGAGATACAGTCAAAGAATATCACACCTAAGATCTATAAGTCAGGGATCATCTGTTAATAGTTGTAGCAGCCGTTCATTCTCAGCCTTTGGATTGCCCCTAGAAGGCCTCATCCCTGATGATACGTGGACCAAACCAGAAGAAATGTTTCCAAAGGTCTCAATCCGCCGCCTTTCCCTCCTCAACAAACCAGAGATTCCTATTCTTCTTCATGGGGCTATGGCTGCAATCCTAAATGGCACATTATTTCCTATATTTGGTATGCTGATCTCCAAGGTAATCAAATCATTTTACGAACCACCTCATAAATTGAGAAAGGACACAAATTTTTGGTCAATAATTTTTGTGATCCTTGGTGTGGTATCGTTTCTTGCAATTCCAGCAAGAGCATACATTTTTTCTGTGGCCGGGTGCAAGTTAATTCAACGTGTTAGATTGATGTGTTTTGAGAAGTTGGTTCACATGGAGGTTGGTTGGTTTGATAAGCCTGAGCACTCATGTGGCTCCATTGGTGCTAGGCTTTCAGCAGATGCTGCTAGAGTGCGAGCTCTTGTTGGAGATTCACTTGGTCAAATTCTTGATGTTATTGCTTCAGCAGTTGCAGGTTTAGTCATTGCATTTGTAGGAAGTTGGCAGTTGGCAATTATTATCCTTGCATTGATTCCTCTGATTGGAATAAATGCATATGCTCAATTAAAGTTCACGAAAGGATTCAGTGCAGATTCAAAGGTCTGCTCTAAAACTAATTATCTCCTTTTTATCTCCTTTTGTTTTGGTGACTACAGATGAAAGGATTTAGTGCAAATACAAAGCATTTCTCTATCATAAATCAATTTTTTGTATACAATTGAGATTTTTATGTAAGAAAAACTTTGACTATCCATCTTATTCAACTGAGGTATACATATCTAATTTTTCATCACTCTAAGTTTATTATTGGGAAAGTTGATCCCTCAAAATCTCAATTGTATGGTTGAAGATGATGTATGTGGAAGCAAGCCAAGTTGCCAATGATGCAGTTGGGAGTATAAGAACAGTTGCTTCTTTCTGTGCTGAAGAGAAGGTGATGAATCTATACATAAGCAAATGTGAAGGCCCAAGGAAGGCCGGGATAAAGCTAGGCTTGATCACTGGAACAGGATATGGGACATCTTTTGGCTTCTTGTTTCTTGCCTATGCTACCTCTTTCTATGTAGGAGCTCAACTGGTTCAGGCAAGGAAAGCAACATCCTCAGATGTTTTCCAAGTATGAATTCCTTCTCTACTTTAATCAGGCTTACCAATGATTTGAACAGTAATACAAGAAATCTAACAAGGGCATGAACTCTTGAGACCTTGTTAAGTTAAATAATGGTGAATGCTTCGTTTTCAGGTTTTCTTTGCTTTGACCTTTGCAGCCATGGGAGTTTCTCAAACAAGCTACATGGGTCCAAATACTAGCAAAGCCAAGAATGCTATTTCTTCCATATTTGCAATAATAGACCAGCAATCGAAGATAGATGCAAGTGATGAGTCTGGTATAACTTTAGACAATTTCAAGGGAGGAATTGAGTTTCGTCATGTAAGCTTTAAGTATCCATGTAGGCCAAATGTTCAGATCTTCCATGACCTCAGCTTGACTATCCATCCTAACAAGGTTTGTAAGGTTCGGTACTTTTGGTGTTTTCAACAACTACCACAAAAGATTCAAACAAGTTATTCACATTGGTACTAATATTTTTTTTTTCAGACAGTTGCCTTGGTTGGAGAAAGTGGGAGTGGAAAATCCACAGTCATCTCATTGCTGCAAAGGTTTTATGATCCTGATTCTGGTCATATTAAACTTGATGGAATTGAAATTCAGAAGTTTCAAGTGAAGTGGCTGAGGCAGCAAATGGGTCTCGTGAGTCAAGAACCAATTTTGTTTAATGACACTATTCGTGCCAACATTGCATATGGAAAGGAAGAAGGAAATGCAACAGAGACAGAAATTATAGACGTAGCAGAGTTGGCAAATGCTCATAGCTTCATTAGTGCCTTACAAAAGGTAATCAGGACAAACAATGCAGTGCATTTCTTTAAATTTCTCTCATTATCTTTGCAAACATCATTTATTTCAAAAACTAGTATAGAATTTATTATTTCATTTATATGATAAGGATTCTTAGACTCTATTTGGATGCTAAGAATATCTCAGATCATCTGTGAATATTAGTGAAATAGTTTGTAAATAGTTATAAAATAATAGTGAATAATTTGTGAATAGTAGTGAATAATTTGTGAAAATAGTGAAGTAGTATGAGAAGAAGACCTAAAAACACTTGTGTTCCCAAACAGACCCTTCATCTTTTATTATTTAGTTTTGTTCTATGATCCTACAACAAATGTAGTCTTTTGTGATAAAAATATTTCTGGTGAGTTTCAAATGGCTCCAAATATAATTTTTTTTTTTTCTTTCTGGATCTTAACTCTAATACCATGTGAAATTACTATTTATTCTAAAAACATAAGGTGGTGAGAAGATATAGATTTTATAATTTATTTTATATCCTTAACATTATCATCCCCTAATATGATTTCCTTCTTGGCTTCCAAAATGAAGGGTTATGATACCATAGTAGGAGAACATGGAGTCCAGTTGTCCGGTGGGCAAAAGCAACGAGTAGCCATTGCACGAGCCATGATCAAAAGCCCGAAGATATTACTATTAGATGAGGCTACTAGTGCACTGGATGCCGAGTCTGAAAGAGTGGTTCAAAATGCATTAGATAAAGTTTGGGTTAACCGGACTACGGTGGTGGTTACTCATCGATTATCCACAATCAAGAATGCTGATTTAATCGCAGTTTTTAAAAACGGAGCTATTGTAGAGAAAGGGAGACATGAGACTTTGATTAAAAATAAGGATGGCTTTTATGCCTCCTTGGTTTCAATTCACACCAGTACTAATGCTTCAACTAGCTAGCTAGCTAGGAACTCTATGTAGTTAAATATTTTAACTTTCTAGATGTTGAATATAAAATATAGGGAGAAATTTTTTAATCATAAAATAATTGTATAAAAATAAATTCATAAAATAACGTATTTTGATTTGGTACTTTAGATTGTAAAGTAAATCTAATATATTACATGAAGTCATATCAGTTTATAAGTGTATTTTTATAAAATCTCTTTATAGTCACAACCCGAGCAACTCCACGAGGCCCAACTCGCACACCTGTAGTTATGAAGAAATAGGAGCTTCAAGGTAGTAAGGGACACCTCTGATACCTAAGTTAGTATATGATTTCCTATGAGAAGAGTATGGAGAATTTGAGTGTATGGAGTGCTTGAGGGCGATTCTCTCGTTGAGGGAAAGGGTACATATACGTGGCTAGTGTGGCCCCTGCAAGGGAGTCGTGGGGGTGTCGCTCCGTACTCGGGTCACTTCTCCTTGTCAGCTTCCTGTTGTGTGACAGTCTTGTAGGGCATGATCGTAGTGACCACTGACACACTAGGAAGCATGTCGTGGTGTGCGCACATCTAGGCTTCATTGAATGCGGTGTGGTTCCCTCATCATAGTGTGCCCATCTCCACGTCTCATTTAATACGACGTGGCCTCAGCCAGGTGCACCCACTTCCAAGATTTGCCTAGCTATCCTTGACCTTGTGCGATGGGGGCTGTCAGCCAGTTGGTGTTAAACAGTCCATCCTTCATCCCCTGACTGGTGCGTGTTGCCCAACTACTCTTTTGCTTGCCTTCCCGGGCCAGCCTGGCCTAGCCCATCTCTCACTTCCAGGACTTTGGTCCTCTTGGGCCCCATGGACAAGATCCGTTTGGCCTGGCCTGGTCCTGGGGGTAACCCCCTCACAATGCCCCACGAGTTCTAACCACACACGTGTGGTGGGAATTCAAAATGCTTTTGTTACGCCTTTCTCAGACACGTACCCTACAACTGTCTCCTGCATCATTAATGTTTGGAGGGCGCCTCAATTTTTGATGCCTCTCTGACTCCTCGACGGTTCGATTTTTTGGAGAAGCCTCCCCAAGTCCCGCGTTGCACATTGGCTTGTGCTTCCTATTCGCCTGACATGGGTCTCCCTTGTCTAAGCAAATTCGCACCAGTTGGGTTCCTTGAAGCCACACGTTTGCATCATCAATGTTTGGGAGCACCTCAATTTCTATTACCTCTCTAGTTCTATCACCTCAATTTTGTTATTTGATTGGATAACATTTCTTATCATGCTATGTATTCGGTTTCCTTTGAATATATGTTGCCATTTTATTTGTTGGTTATTATCATGATGTTTGCTATTCAGTTTTACTGTGGAAATAATTTGTAATGCTATACCTAGTGTTTGGATCTACATGTTTGTGTTTCCACGTTGATTATTGATGTATTACCGATCATATTATAAGTTCCAAGTTCAAGTAATCCTTGAATATTCATGTGTATAAGCACTTGCATGTTTCGGCCATGCATATGTTGATTATTGATGCATTACCAAATATGTTAGAAGTTCCAAGTTCATGTAATGGTTGAATATTCATGTGTTTAAGCACCTATATGTTTCGACCATGCATTGTATATGATATAGTGCAATTGTTTTGTTCCTTGTTACTTGTTAAATGCCATTGCTTAATTGAATAAGTAAAAGTAATCACATGTTCTAATATTTTCAAACTGTAATGTGAGACTTGTATGGTTGCGAATGAATACATGTTGTATGATTTGTATAAGTCTTGGTATACATGGTTACATGATGCATGGAAAGAGTCAAGTATCATAAGTCCATGTCACATGCATTGGGTTTGTGCATTATTTTTAAAAGAAAAGAGTCAATGAATGTTTTGTCATGACCCCAAATGTTTGGACGGGAGAATGCTTTAGTGGAACTCCTATGTCCACTCGGGAGTGCTTAACTAGAGTGGTAGCCCTTGAATCAATGAAGTACGGTCGACGGACCTCAAATAGATCCTAAAGGAAAGGATATCGGAGCGGGGTTGCATCTAAAGCTAGTGGGTGCCATACGGTGAAGGCAAAAATGCGAACTGTCGTACTAAGTATGTTTAAGAATATAATGTAGTCACCTCGGTCAAGTGGGCCATTGGTTAATACAGTAACTAGTAGGGAACACATAGTGCATGAAGGAGCCGTGAGGTTTCCAATCATATGTTTATGAAATGAATAAGGCATTGAGCTCCAAGAAATGTTATGTTATGTTATGTGAATGATCAAGAACTCGAGCTCAAATGACATGTTATATGTTTAAGAACCAAGAATGGAAAGATGTTTTCTAAAAAAGGTCAAAAATGTTTCTGTTACACATAATCTTTTGTAAAAGTCAATGTTGCATAAGTCAAAGTTCATGTCCATGCATTTATTATGGTTCTATCCTATATACTTATGTTATCTATTGTATGTTACTTCTTTACTTACTGGGATTTCTCAAAATCTCACTATGGTAGTTTCCACTACTATTCCCCACCTGAAATGGTAGAAGTTGTGGCAGGTACACAAGGACCCTTAGAACCATGAATGAGATTAACAAGCTAATAAAAGACGAGTTTACAATAGAAGCTCGTTACAACTTTACTATAGATATTTTGAAGGTTACAGCGCAGTGACTTAAGAAGATCTATGAGACCCTTAGTAAGATTGATGACGAGACTCTACTTCTTGATCCCAAAAAGGCTTCTAAATTGAAGAGCAATATAGATTTTGTAACGGGGTATCTCAAACAAGCTCAAGATTCCTCGATTGAAGCAAATGAAATTGTTGTTGAATTGGGACTTTTGGAGCTAGATCCCCAATAGACAGTGGGAGTCTTTTTAAGTTTAACTGAAGATGGGACTTTGGTACTAGTATGCATGAGATAGTGAAAGAAAAGAAAGTGTTTTTCAAGGTTTTTGTGAAAATAGTTTTAATTGGTCCCTTGTTTTGGGAGTTCTTTCAAAAACAGCTTTATTTTTGGAAATTTTAATGAAATCTAAACTTTTGGAATGATACATTTCAGTAATATGATTATTACATTACCACCAGACCTAGGAAGTAAAAGAATTTTTCTGATGCGAATTACTACATATTGTTATATTAATAGGTGCATTGCATCTTATCTATCATATATAAAGGGTATATAGCCTTGAGTTACATCTTCCGACATTTTAGCCACCGTCCAATCTCAAATGAGAGTTGGGGGCTTCACAAAGTGGTGGTATCAGAGCAATTATGTCTCTGGGTAAACCTACAAATTGTCTTAAGGATACATGGTACCTGATACTAGGTTTGAAATCTCATAGTTATAAGCTTTAATCTTATAGCTATAAGTTTGAACCTTTGTGGAAGTGTGAATGGAAGTGTAGTATGCAATTTAGGCTACGAATGTGAAGTGAAGAAGAAGTAGTTCTCCTATGAGAAAAAGCTAACGAGCGTTGATTTTATGCATTTCAGGAGGAAAATAACTGATGGCGAGTGGACGACGTGAGAATGTTTCTCCCAAATCAAGAGATCATGAGGCTAGGAACCCTCCACTGGAAGGAGGACAAGCAATAGCGAAAGCTATCTGCCAAATGACAGAAGTAGTGTGATACTAGATGGAACAAGGACAGAATGTTAGGCAAGAACAACCTAGAGGAGATAACCAAGGATGTTTGGTTGACAGATTCTGGGTGTATAGATATCCAAATTTCATGGGTACAAAAGGAGCTCTGATAGCCAATAAGTGGATCATCGATTAGGATAGGACCTTTGATATTAGTGGGTGTATGGAAGAGTAGAAAGTCCGGTACGCCAGACACACTTGCTTCAAGGAGAAGTTGGAATATGATGAGATATGAATAGACAGCTATTGAAAAGAGAGTTGGGGGACGTAGCTACTCTCACTTAGGAGCTATTTAAAAGGGAGTTCGATAGTTGTTTCTTCCAAAGATGGCCAAGCAACAAAAGGCGTTGGAGTTTGCGAACTTGATGCAATGCAACATGACAGTAGAACAGTATGCAGCTCAACTTATGGAATTAGGAAAATTTGCCCCTCATCTAATTGGTACAGACAAGATGCAGGCTAGAAAATTCCACCATGGATTGCAACCACGGATCCATATCAAGTTGCATATTTACGGATTGAGAGCTTTCAAGAATTGGTTAATGTTGCTTCAATAGCAGAGGCGGAGCAACGAAGCCTGATTTCTCAAGTCCACACAGATCAAAAAATGGAAATGCCTTACTCTTCGAGAATGAATATGGGGCAGAAGAAGGTTCCCAACACCATGGAAAAAGGAAAATAGAAAGTAGTTGGGAATGTAGTACCTATTATGCCACCACCTTGCCGAAGATGCGGACGAAGGCATTGCGGTTAATGTTGATTCTCCACGGGAGCATGTTTTAGATGCAATCAGACTAGCCACATGATTCGAGGCTGTCCATAGAACACACCTAGAGGAAAAGCAATGCCAGGAGGTAAAGGGAAGACCCCCGGGAAGGCCAAAGTTTATGCTACCACGCCAGGAGAGGTAGACTTGGAAACCAATGAGGCAACTGATGCCTGAGTGATCGCTGGTAATATTTCCAACCCTACTTTAGTTTGATTCAGAACATTAAATTATAAAATAGATCTAATGTATCATATGAAGTCATATCGATTTATAAGTGTATTTTTGTAAAGTCTCTTTATAGTCATAGCACTTCAAAGATATATGTATCTTTTTTTTAACCTTTTAATTTCATCTTATTGTGATTTCTATTTGTCTTTGTAAATATATGTAAACTTTTTATTTTACACCTTCATACTACCACTTTTTTTTTCTAATATGTATCTTAAATTATTAAAACTGGCAATTGATACACCCCAAATACCAAGAAGATTTAACAATTTTCACCACACTCAAGTAATATCCTATCGAATATTAAGATCAATAAAAATAAAACATGTTATATGTATAATCTTATGTGCCAAATTATCTTAAATAATGAAAAAATAGACCCCACCTTAAAAAATTATAAAAATATTATTCTTTATTAGTATGATCCACTTTTTTATAAAATAATTACACATGACTTGTCTATTTTGAGTTTGTATCTAGTATTACTCATAATTTATATATGGTGTATAAAAGGGTAGTTAATTTGGAGGTATGAAATGTAATTTTCTCGAAATAAATGAATCCAATTAGCTAGAAGTGTCATGTAATTGTACTGTTTTAATTAAGAAGTGTCAATATTTTTCTTTTTTAGCAGAGAGAATTGTCAATATTATGCTAATTTCCAACGCCTTTCAGCAAACGAAGAAAAAGTAGAGAATATGAACAAAATTAACAAATCAATTCACTACAACAAAAAACGTTTTTTGGGACGAAAATTTTCTTCCCAAAATGTATAGTTTTCGTTCCAAAAGATTTTTTGGGATGAAAAAATTTCGTCCCAAGGTCATCCCAACATCACTGTCCCAGAACATATCTTGGGACAAAAATCACCATTTCGTCCCAAAATATATCTTTTGGAACGATTTTGAAATTGACCGTTCGATATCGTTCGAACGATGACGCTTTTTGGCATGGTTAAAATTCGTTCCAGAATGGCGTTCGAATGCTTCGCAGTTAACGTTCGAACGTTAGTGTATATTTTGAACGGTTATCAAGATACGTTCAAACGCTCAATAGAATTACGTTCGAACATTAAAGGAACAGATCGAACGGTAGGAGAGATCGAACGGTGCTGAGTAATGTTTGAACGCTATGGTAATAACCTGCGTTTGAACCTTTTTTTGATCATCTGGTATCGTTCGAACGCCTTGGTCATTAATGTTCGAACAGTATAGTATCGTTTGAACGGCCTACTCATTAATGTTCAAACGTGACACGGTCGTTCGAACGGATATTATTTTTATTAAAACCCATAATTATAAAAAAAAACTAAATAGACATTCATAATATTTGGAAAACATAAATTATGAACTGTTTAATTACTCACAAAAGTTTTATAATAAGTGCAAACAAATAAATAATCATGAGACTGGCATTGTTCATACATAATTAGATAATGTTATAAGCTGGACATAAAAAACCATCAGTTGTTTGGAGGCCTGTACTGTTACAAAAACTGTTGCATTTGGAGTTGCATATCTCTCCTGAACTCTGCTTGTTCTTCTTCATGTTGTTTGAGGTGCATCTCCATGTCTCCTTGTATTGCCAATTGAGCCTCTAACTCTTGTTGTTTTGCAACCAATTCTTTAATTCTGCGATTCGCATTCTCTTGCGCTATAGAGGCAGACCCGGAAGAAGAGGAAGAGGGAGAAGGTTTTATACAACGACCCAAACCCCTCAAATATCCTGAACGTTCACCCAGAACTTGTGTAAAAATCTCAACATCATTATTTGAGGAATTTTAATCTAACGCAGATTCAGCACGCAGGGCAACCATTTTATCCTACACATAAGATAAATAGTTAATATCATCATAAATATTCGAATATATTTATTTAAAACAAATTATAATACTTACATAATTTTCACGGGCATCAGGATGACTCCACTCTCCAATACGATTAGTATGTGATGCATCATATAATTTTGTCAGATTATAATTGGCATCTGAATCTTGCTATAATAAAGATTTGTTTAGATATAAAGTTATTATGATTCATATATTCAGTTAACTATATACAAATAAAATAATAGCAATACCAATTTCTTAGAGAGGCGGTGGAAAGATCTTAAGCCTGCATGATGAGTAATCTTCAATTTTGATCTATTAGTTTTGTTTATAGAACTTCGCTCCTACATAAGAATTGAAAATATTAGAAAGCAAAATTAAAAATAGGACGACTAAAATAATTAAATTAATTATACCTTATATGATGGATCCTCAAACATGTCACAAAGTTTTTCCCAATCAGAAGGTTGCACATCTTGAAAAGGATGTTGGCGTGCTTCTTCACTATTCTCAAACGTATTATAATGCTCAGGACACCTCGCCTTATATTTGCGGAATGCATTACTCATAAGCTCTTCCACAGTTTTACGCTCCTCTCTCCGACCAAAATTGAATTCAAAATCATCCTTACAGAAAAAAAATTTAGACAAAGATATTATCATTTATAATATTCTAACTTTAAAATAAAATAAAAAAATTTACCAATTAAATTTCGTGTTTTAAACATTACCAAACAACGCTTCTTGATAAGGTCCTTAACATCTTGGGAGACTTTCTTCCATAAACTTGTTGCCAAAGGTGCATAAGTTCGTGTAAGAGCACCCACATGCGATGCAAGCCAAGCTGCTGGTTGTCCTTCGTCTCCGGTATGTTCATCAAGAATGTTAACTTTGATCTTACCCACCTTACGATATTTTTCTAACGTAACGCCTCTAGTAGTGCCTCGACCTTGACGAGATTGTACTGTGAAGTCATCATGATATATAACATTGTAATCAATTTTCTATTATAACTTTAATTAATAAATTTTATGAGTTTTAGAATTTTACCTTATTCTGTAGAGTCAATCTCTAATGGTGAGTCTGAAGGAGAGCTAGGAACAGGTGGAGATGGGATGCGAACTTCCTTTCTCTTCGGAGGCATAATTTCAGAAAACTATCTGTGCAAACATAATTTGTCAATCACTATTTGTATCAGTATCATTTGACAATTCAGACTCATCATCTGTAGATATTTCAGTGGAATCAACATTTTGCTCAATTGTCACATTAACAATTTCAGCCTCAATATCTTCTCTATTTAATTGAATCATCTCATACTGGCTCAAATCCACAAACAAATTAAAGAAGGGCTGACTCTTTTGGTATGCTTCTTGAGTAGAGGGATCATCTGCTTCTTCATCTCGCCCTTCCGCCTTAGGGATAACATCATATATATTTCTTGGAGAATACTTTTGTACTACTCGCCATTGATTTCCTAACTTCAGGTCATCTAAGTAGAATACTTGAGATGCTTGAGAAGTTAAAATAAAAGGATCATCTTCATACCATTTTTTTTATGTATTAATACTTAAAAAATATTCTTCATCACGGACTCCAGTTCGAGGATTGCTTAAATCCCATCAATCACACTTAAACAGATACACTGTAAGTTCTCCCAAATATTTCATTCCAATTATATCAACAATAACTCCATAGAAATCAATATTTTCTCCATCATGACTTCCCTCGACTAGGACACAACTATTTTGTGTTTTCCTATAACAATCCCTATCCACTGTGTGATACCTACTTCCCCGAGAAATAAATGCAGAATATCTTGTAGCGCGCCTCGATGGGCCACGCGCTAATGCATACAGTTCATCCAATATATCGTTTGGATTATTTGCATGCATTTGTACAACCTACATATTGAGTAAAACTTCTATTATATCAAAAAGAAACAATTAATATTTAATGAACTATTGGATGAGTAAAGCATATGTAATGTCATTACCCGTTGTTCAAACCAACTCGGGAACTCCTCTTCATGTTTCTGATTTATTTCATTTACTCCTAATTCCTTGAGCATGTTAATATGATCACTGAAATTGATAATTACAACAATTCTTTTATATCCGTAATCTTTCGTGAAAGTAAATGTGCGAATATTAGATTAAGAAAATATTATAACTTACTTCAAGTGGTTCTCTATCTCAGGGCAATTGTTCAGCACGTACCACTGAGCTTTCTCAAACTATCTTCCACATAAGTCATAACCACGCATTGCACCAAGTGGACGTACTTGTTAGGAAAACACAGAAAACCCATTTCGTTGTCTTGCTCAGTCAACGTCAAAGTTTCTTTCTGGCCGATCAAACCTAGTGTCAACTCCATGGAAATACTTGGAACAGAAGGTATGCCACTCATAATCAATATATAGTTCTGCAATTGATCCTTCTGGGCTAGCCTTGTTACCAACTGTACGTTTCAACTTCCCAAGGAATCGTTCAATGGGATACATCCATTTATACTGAACTGGTCCTGGAAGTCTAGCTTCACATGGCAAATGGACGGCTAGGTGAACCATGACGTCGAAGAATGATGGTGGGTAAATACTTTCTAGCTTACACAAGATTATGGCAATTTCCCGTTCCATTCGATCCAAAGCTTCTACATTTAATGTCCTAGCACATAAATCCTTGAAAAATAAACCCAACTCAGTCAAAGCCACGCGCACGTCTCTTATCAAGTACCCACGGATACCAATAGGCAAGATACGCTGTAAAAGGATATGACAATCATGACTTTTTAATCCAATTATTTTCCAGTCATTTGTTCGCACACACCTTGTCAAATTTGATGCATAACCATCCGGTAATTTAATTTTCATTATCCACTCACAAAATATAGCCCTTTCATTCATTGACAATGTATACCATCCAATCGGCATGTAAACGGATGAACCATTTTCTTGCAATTGAATTTCCGGTCTTATTCCCAACCGCTTCAAATCATTTCTTGAGTTTAATATACCCTTCGTTTTTCCTTCAATTGAGATCAATGTTCCCAATATGGATTCGCATATATTTTTCTCAATATGCATAACATCAAGACTATGTCGTAACTTTAACTTTGACCAGTATGAGAGATCGAAAAATATACTCTTCTCAGTCCAATTCAACTCAAATGTAGCTTGTTTTCTCTTTCGTTGTTTTTTACCAAATTTATTATAACCAACATCTACAAATTGTGCAAGTACATCTTCACTAGACAAGTATGGTGGAGGTTGGCCCCGTTCAAGAGTACCATCAAACATTTGTGAATTTTCCTGCCATCTATGGTCAGTAGGTAAAAATCAACGATGACCCATGAAACATAATTTCCTCCCGTAAGTGAGCCATTAAGATTTAGTATGTTTGTTATAAGTTGGACATGCCATTTTTCCCTTAGTACTCCAACTTGACAAGTTCCCATAAGCTAGAAAATCATTTATTGTCCACAACACGGCAGCATGCATCTTGAACAACTTCCCTGTTGATGAATCAAATGTGACAACCCATTCTCCCACAAATCTTTCAATTATGCAATCAATGGCTGTAAGTGTATGTCTATATCTGTGATGACCCGCTTTTATGTGTATTTTCACTGAAGGAATATTTTAATTTAATTAAATATTTTATGGTGCTTTTATTTTAAATTATCGAGTTTTAAATGGATTTTTTAGACTGTCGGATTTAAATTGTGATTTAATTTATTTTGGCTTGTTTTTTGTTTTAAAAATTTAAATAATTGGTTTTACTAGTTATTTATTTTATTTTAGCTTATTGATGTGTTTAAAATATTTTATTGGTGTTTATTTATTTATTTGATGTAGTGTTAATTTATTTTAATCGTTTTATGTTTTTACCGTTTTCGGCTGATCAGTTTTTGGACTTCCGACGTGAGGACTGGACCTCATTAATTTTCCTTCATCTTTTCTTTTCCTCTTCTTTTTCTTTTTCTCTTTTTTCTTTTTCTTTTTCTTTTTTTCTTCTTTTTCCCGTTCGGTTTCTCTCTCTCTCCCCGCGTCTCTCTTCCTCTCTCTCTCTCCTCACCCACGCCGTGAGGCATCAACCGCCCAGCCCCGCCGTTCGCCGGCGCCGTGTCCCTCACCGCCCCCACCGGTCGCTTCCCCTCCGGCCGGTGACCATCCCCTCCCGTTCCCAGCCCCAACCGGCCGGCCGTTTGGCCGGAAAAAGCTCCTCAAGCCGCACGGTTTGTGGCTCGATCCGCCGCCGTCGCTCCACCTCCGGCCACCACCTCTTCACCACTTCTTCCCCTACTCCTTACCGACCTAACCCACCCATCCCCGGCCTCAGACGGTCACCGGAGCGGCTCCCACGAGCTCAACTCCGATTTGCCCTTTTTCCGCCCCTACCGGCGTTTTCGCCGCCACCCACGGCCAAAACTCACTTCCACTAGCTTCATAAACATCTCTAGACCTTTCCCTATCAATTTGGTGTCTTGGTTTGTCCCCGGTCAAAAGTGGGTATTTTGCGACCCACGGGAACAGTGCATTTGCACTGTTACGTTGCTTTCGCATCGCCGTTCGCTTCGCGCCGAACCTTCTAAAAATCCTATATAGCGCTGTAAGTATTTTCCAAACGCTACTTTTAGATTTAAATGTATTTTACTCTTTCAATAAATTATTTGGTTGGTTCGCTGATTCCGGACTGAGTCCGAGGAGTTCGGGGGTCGGATGGATGGAGGACGGAGTTGCTTGATTTGTTGTGCTATGGTTGATTTTATTTGTCGAGCATTGAAATTGGCATTTACATGATGCATGCACTTGTATTTTATTTTATTGGAAAAATCATGTTTTATTGGCGTAAATGATTTTTGGGAGTGTGCGTATCACGAGCCCAAGCCGGGATGGGTTATTATCTCGGTGGAGCTCCTCTGGTCACTCGGGAGTGGATAATACTGAGTGACATCCCCTGGGTTGTCGCCGGGCGACGACCGGATCGCACGATACGGTAACGCTGTCGTGTCGACTCCGTGGTCCTTTTAGTGGCGGGGACTAGAGGATGGCCTGGCCAGGTACGCGCGAGTTGGAGGCGCGAGTCTGGGCATCGCTCGTGTAGGTGTCACACGCGTAGACGTTACCTGCGGTGTGGCACAGAGCCAGAGTGTGCGGATGATCCCTAGGGGAGATCATGGTGCATGCATAATTGGTTGGTTTTCATGGTTTTCGGATATGGGCCATTTTCTGGGAAAATGGCGATGGTCTTGTGATCCATTTTCGGGGAAAATGGTGGTTTGGGCCATTATCTGGGATAATGGCGAGGCTTGGTTTTTAAGGTTATGTTTTTAAGCCAAATGGGTTTTTGGCGTGCGTGGAAAATATGATTTATGAGTTTTGGAGCATTGACATTCATTCATACTTGTTGTTTGAGTTTAATATGCTTTTATCTAGTGGTGTTTGGATTTTACTTACCTGCGGCACCATTTTTGGTACCGTAGATTTTGATGCAGCGTTCGAGGAGGAGGAGGAGGCTGAGCCCGAGGATACGGCTCCGCCGGAGTTCTGATTTGAAGTTATGCTTTGTACTTAGTTTTAAAACAATATTTATATCATGTAATATTTTATTATGTGCCTTTGAACCGTTTGTATTTTATTTAAGAAAAAAAAAAATTCTGGTACTTAGTATTTGACTTTGCTATCCGCTGCGTATCTTCTTGTGCACATTTGTCGCTTGCACACACTTGGCACTCTTCGATAGGGTGGTGACCCGTGATGTCACCATCCGGGCGCCTCGAATTCCCCGTTTTTCGTACGTGGGGATTTTGGGGGCGCCACAATATCATTTCCTGGTGATTTTGGACCTGGAATGAGCAAACTCATCATGAAATATGGATCTTTCATACACTTCCACTGTGGTAGATTATACGGCATAAGTACAACTGGCCAAGTACTATGACTAGTACTCATGTTCCCAAAAGGATTAAATCCATCTGTTGCCAACCCAAGTCGCACATTACGAGGTTCTTCAGCAAACCATGGGTGTGCTTGATCAAATTCCTTCCACACCTGGGAGTCAGCAGGATGCGAAAAAATATCATCGTTCTGAACTCTACCTGATGAGTGCCATGTCATGTCTACAGCCGTTGCACGTGACATATATAATCGTTGCAATCTAGGTATCAATGGAAATTGGCGTACAACCTTTTGCGGCACATTTTGTTTGTCCAATGTCCATCTTGATTCGTGGCATATGGGACACTCGTTCAACTGCTCATTCTCTTGCCAATATAATATGCAGTCATTCTTACATGTATGTATTACGTTTTAATCAAATCCAAGTCCTCGTTTCAATTTTTTTGCTTCATAGAAGTTACGAGGTAAAGTATTATTTGATGATAGTGCCTCCATAAACAGCTCCAGTAACATATTGACAGCCTTAACTGATAATCGGCACATTAATTTTATGTGAAGTAGTCTTACAGTAAATGACAACTTACTGTGTCTTCTGAATCCTAGATATAACTCACGTTGTGAATCACTCCACAATCGTGCAAAAGTATTATGACCTCCATCATTTGAAGTTGATGTGCCAGTGTCACCTTCATTCATAAACATTTCCGCACCGATGTCACCTAACATTTCCTCCATATCCTCATCATATTCATCTCCAACATCTGGTTCTACGTCTTCATCGTTCTCTTCTTCTTCAGGTGGAACCTCGAATGAAGTTGGATATGGTTCGCCGTGTAAAACCCAATCAGTATAACCCTTGTCAATACCTTTGATAAACAGATGTTCTCTCACCAAGTCTATCTTATGAGAATGCAAATTTCTGCATTCTTTACATGGGCATTTAATACGCCCATCACTATCAGATGATCCCAATGCGAACTCTAAAAATTTCTTAACACCTTCAGCATATGCGCTGTAATTCTGACACAATCGATCGCTAACTCGCATCCAAGTCTTATCCATGTCGACTATCTTCATTACAAACAATCACATGTGCATCAACAAACAAACATGTATTAACCACAATCATGTAAAAATCAATGAGTATGCCACCTTTCACTGGGTAATTGGTCCTATCCCATTCGGAATTGTAAGATCATAGTCGCAAACTTAATCTCTATAATCTGTCACGTCCAACAAAATTTCGGCAGCATCTCCCCATAGTTCTCCAAATATGCTCGTCTGGTTGTGTGCACCGACGTGTTAATCATCAATACAACATCACCGAAACTGCATATCCAGAGAACAAGGGATAAATCTGTCAAAATCTTAATGCTGAACGTATAACAGATATAGATCGATAGTTTGCGATAATGATCTTACAATTCCAAACTGTCCACTCTGGACAATTCAAGAGTTATCAATCTTTCAATTCAGGTGGATTGATAACTCTCGAACGGGTCTAAGGCTAATTTTGATGAACAAGTAATACAAGATATGCCAATATTTAACATGTATCAAATAAACAATGCAAGATATGCTAATTAAGTATTTGTATTATTAAATAATTAGATAGTTGTTTTATATCTTTCATAATATTTTATTAATTATAACTATTTGTATTATAATTAACATTCTAGTTAATAATTATAACTATTTGTATTTTAATTAATATTCATTTTATTAATTATAATTCAAAATTTATATTTAATTCAAATTCATTTGATTACTTTAAACTATTAAGTATTTAAGTATTATTAAATCTAGATTATTTGTATTTTATTTAAAATTCATTTTATTAATTCAAAGATTAAGTATTTTTGTGTTATTAAAACAGAACTATTTGTATTAACCTATAGTTGAATAATTCAACTATTAAATATTTAAGTATTATTAAATCTTAACTATTTGTATTTTTATTAAAATTCATTTGAATAATTTAACTATTAAGTATATAAGTATTTATTAAATTTAGATGATTTGTAATTTAATTCAAATTCATTTGATTACTTTTAACTTTTAAGTATTTAAGTATTATTAAATGTAGATTATAAATATTTTATTTATAATTCAATTCTTGCATTAAAAGATTAATTATTTTAACACTGACTAACATAACGTTCAAACAGTGTTAGTCACCGTTCGATCTAAGGCGCATACGTTCGAACGGCGAACGATTTAATTCCAGATTACAGTCGTCTTCAACCTCCGAAAACCTCAACATTTACCAACTCATTACATCAAAAGATAGCAAACTATATGACGAACTCATTATAGCAAACGAAAACACTATATAAAAACTAAAATGAGAATATATTTAAGGAGAATACCTGATTTGGAGAGATAAACGGGAAAATCCACCGGTACCCAATGCCCAAAACTTAAATACTCTTCACCAAACGGTAAAAATAACCTCTTAATCCGAAAATATAAGAGATTGATAGAAGTTAGCAATATTTGGGGGCTGGATTGAGGAATAATTGCATTGGTTGGAAGAAAATGGCTGTGGGAGCGACTGGAAGACGACTGGAACGAGCGCGAGATTATGAGGTTCTGTCATGTAAATGTAGAACATTGACGTTCGAACGGTTATTTACTGAACGTTTGAACGTCAAAAAGACTAGCGGGAAAATTTTTCCCCGCTAATTTAACGTTCGAACGTGAAAATTTACGTTCAAACGTTTACTTATACGTTTGAACGGTTATTCTAAAGCGTTCAAACGTTAAATTAAAATATTGTATCATTGTATTTTTTTTTTGCACTATACCTTTAAATATAATAAACTGTAAATATACTATAGTTTAGAGACATAGTAATATAACTATATAATATATAATCAAACATATATTATATAGTTTAGTAACATATATAGTATAAAAGATCATATTACATCTAGTATTATAGTCAAGTACATATATTAACATATATATATATAACATATATATGGTATCATAGCATAGGGTTATATGTATCACATGCATATATAGTGTTAAAATATTATATTATTATTATAATATAATATAATACTAGGATATGTACTATTATATATAGTGTCATCTATAGTACTAGCAATTAGAGTGTATTATAATGATACAAAAGTTAAAATTGAGCATATATAGTATCATTTATAGTGCTAGAATAGAGAGTATCATCGAATTAGCCTATAAATGCAATATAATATGAAAAATATACTAAACAAGTCATGTAATACATATACTATTAAATATATATATGTATTAGTTAATATCACATATATATATATGTTATATAACAGTATGAACATAGTGTCATGTATATAGTAGTCTATATTATATTATACTATATAATATAACTTATACTATATACTATATAATATTCAATAGTATAATATATTTTAATTAAATATAATATAATATATACTATATATATCAAAAATGATAAATATAATATATAGTGTTTAATAATATATAAGTGTATTAAATATATTGCATTTAATATTAAAATATATTATAATTGAATTAATTATTATATTTAATATTGTAATACCGAATATTGCATTTAAATAACATTTATTATATTTAATTGAATTAATTAGGGAAGGAAATAATTTTCAGTTAATACGTTCGAACGGTATTAACTTACCGTTCGAACTGTAATGCATATATAAGGTACAGCGCACGTCATTTTCACGGAAGTTTTACGTGTGCATTTCCTCTGTTCTAAGCCGTTAACCATCCATCTCTGCTGTTCAACGCCGTCTTCGTCGCCGTCAACAGTGCCCACTCAAAGCCTCTTCCTCTAACTACCAGTATTTTTCTTTTTTAAAGCATTTTACCGTTTAGATTTAGGTTTTTGATAGATTATTTGTTTAAGTTAGGATAAACCGATTTATACATCAAAATAATCGGTAGATTTGCTTAAATCCATATTAGGAACGTTTATTTAGGTTTCTATTGCATTTATTTTGGTGTAAAATCCATGGATTCCATGGATTTCAATGGCCGAGTCGACTCGGCCTGGAATCCCGATCGACATGAATATCGTTCGAACGCTATGAAGAGCATTCGAACGTTATTCATTAACCGGTCGAACGTTGGGATGTAACGGTCGAACGGTTGGTCTGTTACCATTCGACCGTTACACTCATCGTTCGAACGTTTTTTCATACGGTCGAAAGATTGACCGTTCGACCGTTACGTTAAGCGTTCGAACGTTAAATTAGAAAAGAATTACATCAATATTATAGTTCCAATACATCAATATTATAGATCCATTATCACAAGTCTTTTTTTAATATTATATTTCTATTAATATTTATCTAATTAATATTGATATTGAGAGATATATATTTATTAAAAATGATGTTGTTCACAATATCAAATGTTATTAAATTTCTATTCGTTTCAAACTACTGTAAATAGTTCTTTATTGTATTTTTATTGTTAATGTTATATAGCTAATTTGTAATTATAAATTTCAGGTTGATTATAATGTCTACTTTTAGGCCGGGACGTAAGCGACGCAATCTTGGTGAGAGTAGTAGTGGTCCAGTTCGGGAGAGGACAGTTTCACTGGAGCGACCGGTGAAGATTTCTGATTTCCAGAGTCTTCTCTGGGAGGGTCATTCATTGCCCTTAGTATTCAATGATCGTGGCTGGGGACCTATCTTGGATGAGCGGGAGGAAGCATGGAAGCTAGTCTCCTACATTGACATTGTTGCTGAATTCTATAGAGAACTCGGCAGTGCCAGCGCAGATGATTCTGGGGCCTACAGGATCACTGTTCGAGGAGTACCCATTGTATTTTCACGGGATGGACTTGCTGAGCATCTCGGTATTCCTAGGCTGCCAGATGCATATCCGAATGTGGTGCCTAGAGAGTCTGATCCTTCAGTTGAGGTGGAGATAGCTGAGGAGGAGGTATCAGTTTATACTGATTAGGTCGATACCCTTGCTGATCACGAGGTGAGGGATTTGGTTGTTGGTCCAGATGCTCCACCGTATGACAGGACGAAGAGCATCAAACAGGCAGATTTATCTTCTTTCTTTAAGATATTAAATTTGATAATTGCCAATAACATTGACCCTCGGCAGCACAAGACAGAAGTTAGCATTGATCGGACGAAATTTATGATACGGGTCGCTCGTGCCATTCCTATCGACTTGGTGGGGTATATATTCGATAGGATTCGATCAGAGTCTCGGTACATTTCAATGGATATACTACCATTTGGAGTCCTGATTACCCGATATCTGCTATGTGCTGGTGTTGTGCCTGATGTTGTCGAGCGTAAACGGGAGCCGATGGGACCGATAAACAGCACCACCCTCTCACGCAGCACAGGACACTTGAGACTGCATTTTCGTGCACATGTTCCAGAACCAGTTGATCCTCACACAGATGCACAGCCGGGAGATCATGAGCTGCAGCTACTGAGACATTTACACGGGCCGAGGCATCAGTAAACAGTGTTACTCGTGAGGAGATGGCTGAGATAGTGCGTGCAGCGATCAGCGAGCAGACATCAGTAGTGATCAATGTAGTGCGTATGGAGATCCATTCTGCTGTGTCTGAACTTCGTACAGAGTTTGCTACCATGTCTGTGACTCAGGTCACCATCAGTACTCGACTGACACAAATAGAGGAACATATAGCTGCAGTCGAGGAAGTGTGCAAAGACTTGGAGTCTTAATTACTTTCTGATATCTTTTATTTATTTATTTACTATTTTTTGTATGGACAACATTTTGTGTTTTGTAAATTCAGTATTTAAGTATGAAATAGTATTGTTTTATATTTTCTAAACTAATTATTAATTTAGATTATTCCTATTATTTAATTAACCAATTTCTTATAATTACTAGTTAATCTAAATATAATTTGGCAAAAAACTTAAAAAATTAAAACCCTTGTCACCGTTCGACCGCTTCAAATAACGTTTGAACGGTTTATCAATTTCCCTCTAAAAAAATTTTACCTATCGCGCCAATATTACGTTCAAACAGTAAAAATTAAACGTTCGAATGGTTAATCATTAACGGTCGAACGGTTAACTTATTTGGGACAAAAAATTTCGTCTCTAAGAATAGCGTTCAAACACATTCGAACGGTCTGACCATTCCGTCATTTTTCATAAGGAAATTTGAATTTCGTTCCAAAATCTCACTTTTTGAGATGATTTCCAATTCGTCCCAAAGCAAAATCGTCCCTAAATCTATTTTTTGTTGTAGTGATTATAACCCAAGTTTCTAATTGCCAAGGAAATTTGTAAGGATATTTCAGCCATAATAACAAAGTTTTGGTGGGAAAATAAAAACTGAGAAAGAGGTATTCACACAATTCTTATCTGCATGGTTAGCAAACGTAATAATAAAAATTTTCCTCCCCATTTCTGTAAAAGTAGCAGGTTTACTCAGCCTCCAAACTTTAGCCATAGTAGTTTCAATTATATTCTTTCCAATCTGCCGATCCGACCATATCTTACTAATCAAACTTCGATCATCCCTTCGAAGGACCTCTAGTATCCCCTCCCCATCAATGTCAATAGCCACCTCTTCTTTCTCGTTCAACTGGAAATTCTCCCACATCTCCTGGAGTTTTTTCATGGCAAACTACATGTCAAGACTCTCATTACCACCTATATTCTCTAGAGAGAAACTAGAGAGGAGACTATAGTGATCATTCCCTATCAATGCTTTAGAAAGTTGAGTAACTTATGAAAAAGAAGCTCCTTGACAAGCACCATAGTTAGCCAAAGCAATATTAGCCTCTCATTTCTAGACGAGAGATGATTGGTCCAAATTGAAAAGCAACGTTTGAAAGTTTCATCTTCATACTAAAATAAAACTCAACCACCAAACATATTGCCTTCATTTTGTAAAAGTTTTGCTAATTACAAACTCATCAAAAAGATAAAACAAAAACTCACAAAATTCTTCTTCTATTTATAGTCGTGAAGCGATGGACAATCATGAAAAAATTTATTAGTTTAACTCATCTCATAAAACTGATTCGAAGAGAGAGATTTGATCCAACTGTATAAACATACCCAAGACCTTGTTACAAGTAATGTGAGATTTATTTCTCAACACCCTCCCTCACGTACATGCCAATATTTTTTCCGGTTCTTATCAGGGGATAAGTAATGTGAATTCCCATTTGTCCTGTGGTAGACTCTAATACTATAAAAAATTCATAAGTCTAACTCACTCATAAAATCAGTTTAAAAAGAGATGTTTGGTCCAACATTATAAACATATTCAAAACCTTATCTACAGACAATATAAAATTTATTTCTCAACAAATCAGGGAGGTAGCGCTTCAAAGTTTTCTTCCATTTGCTGACTATTTGTATCGTGATTCTTTGTTTCCTAACCTGAATAGCAAAGATGCATGAGAACAAAAAAATTGAAACTTGATTGATGGTAAAAATCCTGAGCAATTTTGTCTGTCAACACTGAACAGCTCTGACTCTTGTGTCCCTTAGATTTCATTCGTTTGTGAATAGTCATGCTTGCACTTCAAGCAAAGACGATGGCACCATGCGCTTTTAATGTCATTGAGCAGCTCGAAATCAGAGCATCCTTAAAAGTTCCAGAAGTACTTCAGCACCTCGTTGGTCTTGAACACGGTTAATTTAAGGTATCCTTTTGATCCTTAGGACTTACCATTCTCAATGCCCGTTTGTCCTTTGTTTCGAAGACGGGCTTTTGTACTTTTGTTCATTTAATGGTTAATCGGGTCAAAACAACGATGTTGGATGATAATTAGATGGTGATTCTGTTCTCTCTCTCTTAACACAAGATTTGTTTCTTTGCACTGTATGAGTAGGTTGGTAGGAATCAGTTTGGTTCTGTCAAAGTCTGAATGAGATATGTTTTTGTAATCCTGGCTAGTATTTCTATCATTACCAGAACTTCAAAATTTTCAGCTTGGTTATAAGATTTTGTTTCAGCCGTCAACTTTGTCCTGCAGGAACTATTTAAGTTCTGTTTATCCAGAATAAAGTAGCTGAAAACTGGATTAGCTTCTCAGATTCAGTAATATGGCAGTTGACAATGGGTTCGGTGGCCAAATAGATACAGGTGAAGCCACCACATCAAAAAGCAATCCAGAAGCGGAGAAAACCCCCGCCACGAATGGTGATAAGGAATAGGAAGACATAAAAAAGCGCAAAGGAGATGAGAAAGCTAACACTGTTCATTTCCAGAAACTGTTCTCATTTGCAGATTCCACTGATATTTTGTTAATGATCCTTGGCACAATTGGTGCAGTCGGTAATGGTGTATGTATGCCCCTTATGACTGTGCTATTTGGTGAGTTCGCTCGAGCTATGTGTCGAGCGAGGGTCGAGCGAAACAATCTGCCTGAGTTCGCTCGAGCCATGTGTCGAGCGAGTGTCGAGCGGTCCAATCTGCTTGAGTTCGCTCGAGCGTCCTGTCGAGCGGTGACACCTGTTTTGACCATTGATCAGCACACTTCAATCCTTTTCACTTCAACACTTGTTACAACACTATTTTACACAGGTTTTCACAAGAATATGCCAATCAACTCATTTTTGCCTCAACAATTTCCCCCTTTGGCATTTCTGTGACAAAACCTCTAACCTATACATATGACCTAATCCTAGCACACCCATCACTAGATTCATATTCTTGAACAAGATGAAATATTTCTGCACATACTCAGCAAACGGTTAAACATATCGCACAAAGAATTGTTTGCAAATCACAAACCACAATTCATGAATAGATATGACAAGTACAGGCTTTAGAGACAAAATATTTCATTAAACAATTAATCAGAAAAAGAGTTCAAGAACAATTAGTCACACAGCAGCAGTAAACAAGAGATATAAAATCAAAAGATAAAAACCAAAAACTAGCTGCTGTTCCCAAAACACAAGTGTTGCTACCAACTAACACTCCCCCTGAGTTAGTATCCAAATATCCAAAACTCCCCCTTAATCAGTACTCCCCCTTTTTGTCACAGGCTGACAAAGGGTCTCAATCATCTGCATGGCTGCCACCATCGTCATCATTAAGCTGCTCTTCAATGTCATTGAAGCGTTGGGTCACATGCTGCTGCAGGCTATCAAACCGGGCATCCAACGTATCAAACCGGGCATCGAAAGTATCCAACCGAGCATCAAGGCGGGCTAAATACTCAAGAACCTGCTGAAGACTGGGCTCGGTCGAGCCGGGTGCCGAAGGGGATGGAGCCGAGCTAGATGGCTGAGAGCTGGAAGGCCGAGAACTCGAAGGCTGAGAGGAAGGTGCGGGAGGATGCTCAACACGGATAGGATGCGGGGTGGTGTGAGCACGACTAAGCTGCACCGTCCTACGACCAATGGGAGCCTTAAGTGCTATTCTAGGCTCTTGAGGGAGAAAGGCAACAGACTGAGAGAGGGCTATACGGGTGATGAGACAAGCAAACGGCAAACCAGTCCGTTTCTTGGAGGACTGAAACGCCTCAATTATGACCCGACACAGAAGAGACCCTAGATCAAGAGGGACATCATTGATCAAGGCATAAAGAAGAATGGCGCGGTCAAGACCCACGTCACTCTGATGACCCGTAGGATATAGATTTGTAAGAACAATCCTACTCAGAATGAGGTTGTCAGGCGTAAAAAGAATAGTTTGGAGAGGGCTCCTCCCTTCCCAATGACTGATCCCACCACAGAGACAGCTAGCAATAGCTTGTGGAGTAGGAGGAGACGTCCGTGTATATGGATAGTCAGGATAAGGCACACGAGGGGCATTCAGCAAGTGTGCTATCATGCCCGGAGTCACCCGGAAGGTAATGTTCCGGAGACTCACGTCAAAGGAGTCATCAATGGAAATACCCCGTATGTTGGAGTAAAACTCCCGAACCATCTCCACAGAAGGAGTGGGATGACCAGTGGTCAAGGCCTGCCACTGGCGAGACTCAAAGATGTGAGGGATTATAGTCTCAGAGAGCTCACCAAGAGAGACATCACGCTCAACAATGGGTGTACGTTGAGAAAAATTCTGAGTGTACAGCTCCTGAGCTTGTGCACTATGGAAATGGGCGTGAGCGGGTGCAGGAGGGTTATTGCGAGGACGAACACGTCGAGACGACATGGCTTTTGGCTGTAGATAGAGTCAGTGACGTTAGACAAGGCTAAAGGTGATGTGACGACTTGATGGATGCATGTCTAAAATGCCAAATGCATGAGGATGATAAACTCACCAACTAACCATGTGATGAACATGCTAACGCGACAATGCCAATCATGCCGACCATGACAAAACAACAATGCCAACCAACCATGCTCATGAAAAAGAGACAAAAACCATTTTGGTAATCCCAACTAAGTCAAGGTTGGGAATTTTGAACTCAATACACAACCCATGCCCTTTCTAACATAAAACCCTTCAAACCCAATGCAATACCAAGTCAAATGAGTACCCAACACTAGGATATGCATGAAATAGGTATAGGAACAATGCTATGCCAATGCATGATGAAAATGATTAAACAAAACTCATTGAGGAATTTCATCAAACACTTGGAGTGCATCCAAGTGGGAAATTCGGCCAACACCCCATGGAAGGTTCAAAAACCTCCTAAATACAACCACACAACAACAGAACTCCATAGGAGTTTCAATCAACCCAAAATACAAGAGATTTTTCAAGGGTTTCACTCCAAAGGGAGCAATCCGAAACCCACGTAAATAACAAAGAAAAAACAACAAACAAAGCAAGAATCCGAAATAAAACTCAAGAGAAATGTTTTTACCTTGATTTGGAATGATTTCGGAAGAGAAAACCAGTTGAAAATCAAGAGATTTGAATGAGGGAGAGAAGAAACGCACGGGAGAAGTGTTTGGGGAGAAACTGTGAGATTAGCTCGAGCGGCGCTGGCTTTATACCAATTATTCGCTCGAGCGAACTGTCGAGCGAAGTTCGCTCGAGCGGAGTGTCGAGCGAGACCTCCAGATTTTGCAATTTTGCCCAGTTTTGAAACACACACCACTCACAAGACTCACATGACTTTGACAAACACTAGGGAAGTCAATTTTCAACCCAAGAATACATATCAAATGAAGAGAAGCATCATATCCTCACAAAACACGCAGGTAAAAACAAAGTATCTCAAGTAATGTAGACATGCGTGTTTAACCGGTCCTTGCTCAATCAAGAAATTTCAACCGATAAGCGTGAGCGGGGTTGGGCTGAACAAGAAATCATAAATGCTTGGGAAGCTCTTCCAAGACACAAAAAGTCAAACCCAATGCTGCTAGGACCTGAATCCTTCTGTTTGAATACTTGTTTCAGTATGTTCAAGAAACAGAAAACTTATTCTGTTTTTCACCTTTTTTTATTTTTTTAATTTTAACAACATCACTTTTTCTTTTCCTTTTGATGTGCCATATTTTTGCACAAGAGAATCATGATGAGGTCATCTAGCCCGTGGTCAATTCTGTGTGCAAGTAGAGCTTCCTACCACTTTTGATTGCCTCTCCAATACTCACAAGTGGCGAAATGTCAATTAACTGAGCCAGGAGTGAAGTGTGTGATGCTAGTCATAAATTACACAGGATACTCATGTTCCAAACCTTTGTGAACCATAAGTATATGATACAGATCTCAAAAGATGCATGCCCTTAGATTTTAGAATTAACAGCCCCACCATTATATAGCACAATCATGGAGTGCATGTATGGACAGCAATCAACGACACGAAAAGGACGACACAAGAAAATAAATAAACAAGAACACAAAACAAACACCAACAACAAAAAGAAACAAAAATGCATGTCAGTATGTAATGCATGACTATTAGTCTACAGCACAAAAACCATGTGTGGCTTGCGTCTTCCCCTTTTTGACGATCCACCTTGGTACCCCTTTTCTTGAGTAGGGCTTCTCAATTCTCTTAATTTGCCTCCTTAGCTGAAAAAAATTTGGTCGGATGTGGCCAATCTTACCACAATGGTGACACACGGGGCTTGCTTTGTGAACTCTTCGTCTCAAGAAAGTTGAGACATTCATAGAGCCATTAATGAGATTCTTATCCCTTCTAGAAGGATAAGCAGCTCTACTATTAACAAAATTAGGAGCATGCACAAAGTGTCTCATTAATTTAAAGCAGTTTGGTCTAATATGGCCAATCTGTCCGCAATGATGACATATTGGGCTCGTGTTGCGAGCTCTTTGTCGTTTGGGAGATGGAACAGACTTTTGCACTTGCACAGGCTTCTTACCCTTTCTAGATGGATGTGTCTTCCTATTCTCAGTCATTGCAGGAACAAACGTTGTTTTTCTTGCATTTTTATAGGAGGCTTTCGAGGTTGAAGGAGCATCAGGATTCTCTTCACAGTAGCCTGGACCACTCTTATCACTGGGGGACTTTCCTAAACTTAGGAGCTTTTCAAGCTGATTTGTCCCAATAGAGAATTTCTACAACTTAGTATTTAACAAAGTCAGCTCACATTCATGAGTTGTCACTTTATCTTCCAAAGTCACATTCCTCTTTTGTAACTCATCCATCAGACCAATGGCTTCTCCTAGTTTGTCTTTGA
>QGSO01001226.1:0-15913 GCA_011037825.1 Carya cathayensis
AAGTCCATTTTGTGACGGTTAAATGGCCTTAAGTTGGGCCAACAAAGGCATCCAAATGTGCTTAAAGAGGTATAGTTGGGTGGTTGATTAAAAATTAGTTGAAAGAGAGATTTGTTTTGAAGCGTTGGTGTAGGCATTTGATTTATAAGAAAGACCACGGTTGAGAAGGCTTTGGCCTAATATTTTTGTGGAGCAAAAGAGTGGGCCAAAAGCGCAAGCCCAGTTTCAACAAGGTGACGGTGTTGCCTATCAATCGTGCCATTTTGGGCATGAGAGTAGGGACACGTCACACGGTGTTGAATGCCATAATTTTGAAAATTTTTGTGTAAGGACCGAAATTCGCCACCTCCATCAGTTTGAACCGAACCAATATTAGAGGAAAAAAATTGGTAGCATCTTTGTAAAAAGCAAGAAACATAGATGATACATCCAATTTTGCTAAGAGTGGAAAAAACCAAATGTACTTCAAATAATCATCAATGATAGATAGATAAAAACGACAACCATGAGACAACAACATAAGCACCGGTCCCCAAACATCTAAAAATAAAAGACTAAAAGGCCTAGTAGAACAGGATGGGGTAGGCAGTTGAGGTAAGGTGTGTGATTTGGTTTGAGGGCAAGAGTGACAGGGGGACATTCGGTTGTGAGAGGTGAGGGGAAGGTTGAATTGTTTTATGGTGAAGGTAGTAGTCCGTGGGTTGGGATGGCCAAGATGAGAATGCCATGTTTGAGTAGAGGTTCATTCACCGATCATTGCTTGAGGAGAGAAGGAAGGTTGTGAAAACATCTCATGCACCAAAACACTAGTAGGAAGCTCATACAGTCCATTTCTAACGTTGCCCTGAAGGAGCTTTGCCCGGGTGTGCAAATCCTTCAAAAAAAAGGAATTAGAGTGAAATTAAAAAAAACACAAAGTTACCAAGGCAAAACTAACGTACATAAATTAGATTACGCATAATAGATGGCACATGAAAGAGATGTTTAAGAATAAAATTTCTAGACAATGAAGCGAAGTGAGCTGAACCAATGTTGTGTATAGGAAGAGTAGAACCATCCCCAATGCTGACTTGGTTAGGGCCTTGGTATGATGCAACGTCAAGATTGAGGTTGGCGAAATCATTGGTAAAGTGGTTTGTCGCCGATGTATCTGGGAACTACATATTGGAGTTCGGAGTTTGCTGAGGTAGAGAGGTATAATGAGCAGCAAATAAGGCAAGTGCAGGGGCTTGATACGCCTGGTTCAAACATTGATAACACGAGGTTGCCTTGTGACCAGCTTTGTTGCATATTTGACATATCGTTGGGTCAAAGGGATGATTGGAGGGCTGGTTGAAGGCCCCACGTTGCTCACCATGTCCACATTGATCGGTCTTGGTTTGAAGGGGTATTGGGAGGAGCCTGTCGAGTGGTAGAGTTTGCTGCAATAGAGGTACCTGAAAGCAGAGCATTAGTTTGATGAACAAGTTGGCTTTCATGGTTTAGGAGATAACTGAAGACCTGTAGAGCAATAAGAGGTTCATGTCGTGTGGTTAGGGAAGTAATGATGGAGTCGAAATCAGTTCCAAGGCCGGCTAAGAGGTAAATAATAAACTCAGAGTTGGAGAGTGTTCGGCCAGTAGTGGCAAGAGTAGAGGGTAGGGAAGTTGCTTTGTAAAAGTAAGTGGAGATGGAGTCAGATCCCTTTTTCAAGGTAGCAAGCTGGTAATGGGTTTACATTATATGAGCAAAGGATTGAGCTGAAAACATTGTTTGAAGAGTAGACCAAGTATCAAAAAAGGTGGAGCGCGATCGAACCTAAGCAAGGATATTTTCAGAAAGAGAGGCATTTATGGCCGAGATGATCAACTGGTCTTGAAAGACCCAGTTGGTGTTCGGAGAACCATCAATGGTGGAGGGAGGAGCAGGGATAGAGTTGTCCACATAGCGGAAAAGACGATGTCCCTTCAAGAACGGTACAATATGCTCTTTCCACAGTAAGTAGTTGTCTATAGTTAACTTGATGGTGATGAAATAGGTAGTGGAATTAATGATGGTGGGGTTGAGGGAAGGTGGTGGGGAAGAAGAAGAGCGGGCTAAAGTTTTTTGGGTTGGTCATGGTAGGGGGACGCGACTCCTAGAGGGCTCTACTACCATGCACAAACATGTAATGAATAAAGTACAATGCACTCAAGGTGCTCGAGAAAATGACACCACTAGAGAGGAAAATTTTACTTTTTATTTCGTATTCTCCAACCTATATCAGAAACTATGTGCTATTTATGTGCTATTTATATCAGAAACTTTCCAAAGAATTCAGATTACATCAACGGTTTAGATTTACGACAAATGTTTGTAAATGATATTCTAGACCTAGGACACTTGTAGCTCTTTCATTGGTTCTCTTGAAGATGCTTTGGCAAATGCTCTTTCGTAGCCATTGTGCATGAGTCTATTGTTTGCTTCTGGACGTGGTATGTGCTATCTGGTACAACAGTTTGGGTGTGAGCCTTGCCATGTGCATTACCATGCATTGTGGTTGCAGAGTTTGTCGTTGCTTCAATAGTCTCCAACCACTTACTCACTTTAACATCTAATCAAGTTATAACTTTATTTGTAGACCTATGGCTGTCAATTTCTTTGCGCTCACTTTAAAAATCCATAGTTGATTATAAAATCTCCGTTTCGATATTATCATATAATAATTCATCTTACACATTACATATTATATATTTTTATTTTTATTTTATTTTTCTATAGTAAATATGTGATCTACGGATGATAAATAGAATAATTTAATTAATTTAATAAGAATAATAAAAAAAGAATATTAAAATATGTAAAATAATAAGAAAATGCTGGCCAACATTTTTTTTTTTTTTTTGAAGAAATATTTTATTTCATAAAAAGTTTTCAAAAAATTATTCATCAATTTGCAAGAAAACAAAAAAAGACTAGGCTATTTGTAATAAAATTTTTACATGAACTAAGTTTTGAAAGCCCATTCTCAAATGGCCAGGTTTTCACCTCCATCCCATTTTATCCCTCTATCTTTCTCAGTTTTTGATTTTGTCCATCTGATTGCATTGTTTTATTTGCATTTTTATATTTTTGTGCCTGTTTGATTGATTGTGGTGATATCTGGTTTAGGTCTTTTTGATTTCGTCCAAATTTGACAGAGTATAATCAGTTCTTCTCTTTCTCTTTACTAAGTATGGATGATTTGGTTCTTAGAGAACTGAACCGGCTTGTCATTTGTTGGCTTTTACATAATAGAATAGATATATAGCATAGTGATGTGATATGTTATTAGGATGAGTAGGCGTGTTGGCTGGTTGATGGGAGGGGAGCAGGCCAGAGTGCAGTGATGTTTTTCTTGAAGAAGTTCAAAGTGCACACACACAAATCTTCTCTCACATTCTTGGCTCCCTCTCCCTCTCAAGTTATTTCTCTCAACCTAGACCCCCTTCTCTCTCCCTCTCTATTTCTCTGTTTCTCCCATCTCTCGGCTGCCATCAACGCCAACAGCCACCAATGACAATCCAAACCTCATTACCAACCACCAACTGAATGCCATGACTGCCTTGCACCACCTAGGGTTTCTCAATTGGTTTTTAATAGTGAGCAAGAGTGAGAGAACATGCAATAATGGCGAGGTACAGGAACCATACCAGAAGCTACTACCCTCACCATGACCCTACAGACGACCTCGTGCCCCTCCTCTCAACTCGACGAACCTTCATGCTCCACCTGAATCACAAACAGAGGCCCTTTGACTACAACAACACTGATGAAGATGAGGAGCACTACCTAAACAAAGACCACGACTGTGTGGATTTTTTATTTATTTCATTTCTTTGTTTGTTGGATTTTTGTTCTTTATTTTTTATTTGTTGGATGTAAATCTGGTTGATGGCATTCTGTTAATTGAAATGGATTTTTATTTTTTATTACTTTTGTTGGGTTTCATAGTTGGTTGGATGTTAAATTTCTTATTCTTTTTTCTGGGTGTGGTTTAGTTTTTTCTGTAGATCTCCTTTCTTTTCTCTCAATGATATCTGAATCTGAAAGGCAGCCGGAGAGATGTTTTTCCATCTCGTTGTTAATCTAGATCTAAGTTGAAGAAGAGCTTCGACACATGGTGAGGAGAAATCTACCTTAACGTTGAGGTTGGCAACTTCCTATGGTGGTTTGTTGTGGCATGCTTGAAGCCTGGAGGCTTGCGGTTTTTGTTGTGAGAATACATTGAAGGGCCAAACGGGGAGAAAATGAGAAAGTGAATGATAAAATTGGAAAAAAAAATATTGGACAAAAACACTATTCATCCCTCTATTCAGACTTACTTAGAGCATTGGCAATAATAGCTTAGCCATTGCCAAGTCTAAAATGGAATTTCAATATGGCCTTTTAGCTATAATATGGACTTATAGCTAGATTAGTCCACATTGGACTAGCTATCTTAAACTCTAAATAATAATATAATATTATTTATTTTAATAATATTTAATTTTTTTAACACTTTAGCTAAGTAAAGATTGCAAGAAAAAAAAATCTGAGAAAAAAATTAATAAAAAATGTCCCAAGCAACACCAAGATAATAAAAAATAATTAACCTGATACATTTTCACAAACACAAAACGAACAAACTCGTTCTGCACCAGCTGAAGACCACCAACGGCAGAAAATAAAACTGATGTTCAAAAATAGCCTTCGCAATCCAGTAATTACTCCAAAATAGCCCACAAAGTACCAACATAATTCAGCTTCAATTACAAAAGATGACCTCCAGTTCATAAATAGCCAAAATAGTCCACAAAGTACCAACACAATTCAGCTTCAATTACAAAACATGACCTCCAGTTCATAAATAGTCAAAACAGTCCACAATATACCAAAACAGTTCATAAATTACTCTCAAGTTCATTTTCTAGTCTACTAGAATATAAATTTTCTAGTACAAAATAATATGCTGAGAATTATACCACAGTCCATAAATTTAGTTGCTACCCAGCCACATGTTTTCCATCCCACATGTGGCTGGCAGCCATGAAATTCCAAAAAATTCAAAACATACATTAGAAGTTAAACACCTCCATAGGTGTTGAAGGAGATGTAGATGTACTTCCGGAATGGGACCTCCATTCCTAAAAAATTTTCAGTTGAATGGCACCAAAATATTCTTGCTACATGGCATTCAATTTACTTAGATCTAGCAGCATCATCTTTGCCTCAAACTTCTTCTTCTTTAGTTTAAATATTTCTGCTCTTTCACGGTCTGCCTTCAACACACCTTGTCTCCGCTCTTCCATGCTCGTCGCTCTATCTTCGGTCATCTTAGCTAAGGCAATCTTGATGTCACCATCTTTGCCTTCCATCGACTTCTGCTTCATCTCCCTTTCTTTCTCAGCTTTTTTTCTTGAGAGTCTCTCAACGAGAACCTCCATGTCCTCCTCGGCTATGTCAATAGCAACTTCATCCAACGGTCTTTCTTGTGGCCTTTTCTTCTTACCAAAGGTGGAGATGTGTTGCTGCCATTTTGGTTGGTATCTCAGAAGACACCAACAGTGCTCCATTGTGAAATTACACCCTAACATCTCTTTGTACAACATCTTCGCCTTCTCAATCTATGGAAATTAAAGGAATATTCGTGAGTTCATAAGTAAGTTCATCACAGATTGCATGAAAAAAGGAAAATGGTACATACCTTGTCTTGCTCCGTTGCACCACTCGGGTGCAATGACTCTACTTGTGCTACATATGCACAAAACTTATTTGTCCATTTTTGAATTGTGGACCATCGATTATCAATGAACCCTCAGAACGGTTGGCAATGTTGTGTTTTTTATATTCATGATAAAATGTGGTAATTCTTTTCCACATTTGAGTGGACTTTTGATCAGTACCCCTTATCGCATNCATTTTCGGCCTTGGAGAGTGAGAGAGAGTGAGAGCTCTACAAAGCTCCGTTGGCCATGAAATTTCTTGGAGAGGTTCATGAGGATGAGAGGAACAAGATGGTGGTGGTGAAACACCACGGGTGGCCGTGTACGGCGGCGCACGGTGGTGCAACCGAACGGGTGTTTTGAGAAACCCATATGAGAAAGAGTGAGAGTTAGGGAAAAAGAAAGACATGGGGAGGAAGCCCTTGATGTGGTGAATCCAATGGTGGTGCTTGGTGGCTGATTTGGCCGTGTATGGTGGTCCAAAATGGTGAAAAAGCCTTAAAGACCCATTTGTTTGGAGGCGAGAGTGGTGGCTAACGGTGGCTCGGATGGAGGTGAAACTTGGTGGGGATGTTCACCGGTGAGAGGGGAAGAAATCTGGGTGGGTGGTGTAGGCCACGCCGCCGGCGAGCGGCGGTTCTGGGCGGAGAAAGAAATCGGCAACAGGGGAGAAAACAGGGCAGGGGCAGCAACTTCCGGGGGCTCGTGGCGGCTAACGGCTGGTCCGATGGCTCTGAAAATTGGTGGGTATGAACTCTGGTGGAAGGGGAAGAGAATGGCGGGGGTGGTGTACGACACCTCCACCGGACGGCAGAGAAACGGCCGGCCGAATGGGCGGTGACGGTAAGGAGGAAAACAGGGCGAGGGCAGAGCATGGGGAGAGAGAGAAAGAGAGGAAAGAGAGAGAAGAAAAAGGAAAAAGGAAAAAGTGAAGGGAAAAGTGGTAGGGGCCTAGGTAATTAACTTCAATCCTACGTTTCGGGATCCTCAAATAAACCAACGATGAGTTAAAACACTGATTTGAAAACGCGTAAGTGTTTTATTTTAAATAAAACACTTTAAATAAAACACTACGATGAATTAAGGTAGAATATTATTTTATAAACTAAAATTTATAAAATAATATTTCCTCATCATTATTTAAAATGATAAAGTACCGTTAATTAATCGAAGATGATAAAATCATTTAAATTAATAAAATACTTAATTACAACACTGAGAGAAATTAATATAGAATATTATTTTATAAACTAAGGTTTATAAAATAATATTTTCTTCATCATTGTATAAAATGATAAAGTATCATTAATTAATCAAAGTGCATAAAACACTTGAATAAACACTGAGAGGAATTAAGATAGATTATTATTTTATAAACTAAGGTTTATAAAATAATATTTCTTCATCATTATTAAAATGATAAAGTATCTTTAATCACTCAAAGAGGATAAAACCATTTAATTTAAATAAGAGTTTTCAACGTAAAATTAAACCTCTTAATATCTTAAAACAACTAAAATATTTAATCTAAGTAATTATCCACAATTATAATATTTTCAGAGCTCATTAAATTATTATAATTGTGCTACTTTAAAAACAAGCTTATCTAATACTTTGAAATCCGGTGGATAAAATCCGAAATACGCCATCGAGGTACAACGCTTAGGATAAATCTGTTCATGATTTTACAGTTGTCGGTGAAGAACAAAGTAACGTGATTTACGGAAAAAGATAATTATGCATGTGATTTCGGGTGAGGGTAGAGACGAGAGAGATAGTGACTGCTGTCGGGAAAGAATCCAAAACTGATTGCCGTGCTGTCTAAATGTGCGAAAAAAGAAAGAGAAGGGTGAGGAGATAAGACTAAATTTTAGCGGGCTGTTACATATATAGCATAGTGATGTGATATGTTATTAGGATGAGCAGGCGTGTTGGCTGGTTGATGGGAGGGGAGCAGGCCAGAGTGCAGTGATGTTATTCTTGAAGAAGTTCAAAGTTCACACACACAAATCTTCTCTCACATTCTTGGCTCCCTCTCCCTCTCAAGTTATTTCTCTCAACCTAGACCCCCTTCTCTCTCCCTCTCTATTTCTCTGTTTCTCCCATCTCTCGGCTGCCATCAACGCCAACAGCCACCAATGACAATCCAAACCTCATTACCAACCACCAACTGAATGCCATGACTGCCTTGCACCACCTAGGGTTTCTCAATTGGTTTTTAATAGTGAGCAAGAGTGAGAGAACATGCAATAATGGCGAGGTACAGGAACCATACCAGAAGCTACTACCCTCACCATGACCCTACAGACGACCTCGTGCCCCTCCTCTCAACTCGACGAACCTTCATGCTCCACCTGAATCACAAACAGAGGCCCTTTGACTACAACAACACTGATGAAGATGAGGAGCACTACCTAAACAAAGACCACGACTGTGTGGATTTTTTATTTATTTCATTTCTTTGTTTGTTGGATTTTTGTTCTTTATTTTTTATTTGTTGGATGTAAATCTGGTTGATGGCATTCTGTTAATTGAAATGGATTTTTATTTTTTATTACTTTTTTTGGGTTTCATAGTTGGTTGGATGTGAAATTTCTTATTCTTTTTTCTGGGTGTGGTTTAGTATTTTCTGTAGATCTCATTTCTTTTCTCTCAATGATATTTGAATCTGAAAGGCAGCCGGAGAATTGTTTTTCCATCTCGTTGTTAATCTAGATCTAAGTTGAAGAAGAGGCTTCACACATGGTGAGGAGAAATCTACCTTAACGTTGAGGTTGGCAACTTCCTATGGTGGTTTGTTGTGGCATGCTTGAAGCCTGGAGGCTTGCAGTTTTTGCTGTGAGAATACGTTAAAGGACCAAACGGGGAGAAAATGAGAAAGTGAAGGATAAAATTGGGAAAAAAATAGTGGACAAAAACACTATTCATCCCTCTATTCAGACTTACTTAGAGCATTGGCAATAGCTTAGCTATTGCCAAGTCTAAAATGGAATTCCAATACGGCCTTTTAGCTATAATATGGACTTCTAGTTAGATTAGTCTACATTGGACTAGCTATCTTAAACCCTAAATAATAATATAATATTATTTATTTTAATAATATTTAATTTTTTTTAACACTTTAGCTAAGTAAAGATTGCAAGAAAAATAAAATCTGAGAAAAAAAATTAATAAAAAATGTCCCAAGCAACACCAAGATGAATAAAAAATAATTAACCTGATACATTTTCACAAACACAAAACGAACAAACTCGTTCTGCACCAGCTGAAGACCACCAACGGCAGAAAATAAAACTGATGTTCAAAAATAGCCTTCGCAATCCAGTAATTACTCCAAAATAGCCCACAAAGTACCAACATAATTCAGCTTCAATTACAAAAGATGACCTCCAGTTCATAAATAGCCAAAATAGTCCACAAAGTACCAACACAATTCAGCTTCAATTACAAAACATGACCTCCAGTTCATAAATAGTCAAAACAGTCCACAATATACCAAAACAGTTCATAAATTACTCTCATAGTTAATTTTCTAGTACAAAATAATATGCTGAGAATTATACCACAGTCCATACATTTAGTTGCTACCTAGCCACATGTTTTTCCATCCCACATGTGGCTAGGCAGCCATTGAAATTCCAAAAAAAAAAATTCAAAACATACATTAGAAGTTAAACACCTCCATAAGGTGTTGAAGGAGATGTAGATGTACCTTTGGAATGGGACCTCCATTCCTAAAAATTTTTCAGTTGAATGGCACCAAAATATTCTTGCTGCATGGCATTCAAGTTACTTAGATCTAGTAACATCATCTTTGCCTCGAACTTCTTCTTCTTTAGTTCAAATAGTGCTGCTCTTTCACGGTCTACCTTCAACACACCTTGTCTCTGCTCTTCCATGCTCGTCTCTCTATCTTCGGTCATCTTAGCTAAGGCGATCTTGATCTCACCATCTTTGTCTTCCATCGACTTCTGCTTTCTCTCCCTTTCTTTCTCAGCTTTTTTTCTTGGAGGTCTCTTAGCAAGAACCTCCATGTCCTCCTCGGCTATGTGAATAGCAACTTCACCCAATAGTCTTTCTTGTGGCCTTTTCTTCTTACCAAATGTGGAAATGTGTTGCTGCCATTTTGATTGGTAACTCAGAAGACACCAACAGTGCTTCATTGTGAAATTACATCCTAGCATCTCTTTGTACAACATTTTCGCCTTCTCAATCTATGGAAATTAAAGGAATATTCGTAAGTTCATAAGTAAGTCCATCACAAATTGCATGAAAAAAGGAAAATGGTACATACCTTGTCTTGCTCCGTTGCACCACTCGGGTGCAATGACTCTACTTGTGCTACATATGCACAAAACTTATTTGTCTATTTTTGAATTGTACACCATCGATTAATCAATGAACCCTCAGAACGGTTGGCAATGTTTGGTTTTTTATATTCATGATAAGATGTGGTAATTCTTTTCCACATTTGAGTGAACTTTTGATCAGTACCCTTATCGTATCGATACTGATGTTGAGCCAAACTGAGACGAGGAGGTTTCCTCCTCTACGGTGAAAGACGCACCTCTTTGGAATTTTTTTTGGAGGCTGTCTCTTTTCACCATCATTGGGGGTTGCTTGGACCACAACATTAGAATGTTGCGTTGGAGTGCTATTACAACCTTCTCCTCCACTTTGTAACAGAGTGGTGAAGAATGGGTCATCATCAAAATGTGTGTCCATCCTTGAAAAATATTAAATTTTCAAAGAGTCAGAAAATTTACCCAATATTCAAGTCCAATAAAGCATATTGGACATATATCCAGTATCTCAGCATCAAAATGCAGTATCTCAATAGAATATTGCAGTATCATAAAGTGGGACAGCACCTCAACAACCAATATAGATTGTTGCATAGAGTTACTCAACATTGCAGTATATATATATAAAAAAAAAAAAAAAAACAGATTCAGAAAAAGCCAGAGATTCAGCAAAGTAGAGATTCAGCAAAAAATAGAGAGAGACAGCAATATAGAAAACAATGCAGAAAAGCAATATGAATTGCTTTAACCATCTATCATTAAGCAAGAGGCATGAGGGCAATTGAACCATCTATCAATTAAAGGATGCAGACAAGGATGATCATTTCAAAAATAAATCTCTCATAGGCTTGTACAAATAACATGATATGATACATGCATATACAAACAACTTTTGAGAGGGCAAAGGTTATGGAAATTAGAGCCAACCACCCCCAAATAGACCAAATCAAAGTTCAAACTGTTAAATCAATGGTTTGCCTTTTCTAAATGATGAGATAAACAAGGCTTTCAAAAAATGAAGTATCGGCAAAATACATGTACCATGGGAAATTTTCACTTTCCTCGGTTTGTGAGAAAAATATGCACCATGGGAGATGAAGAATAATGCAAAGGATAAAAATATTGAGATTTCGTAAATTGTTCAGTTTCTCAACTACTTTTTTGGTAATTTTCTTAACCTGTAGAAGGCATGGAGGACAAGCACAACCCTCATTCCTCTTGAGTTATTGCATTGCTTGGTTTCTCCCCACTCTTTTACTTTAAAAGATAAAAGGGATAAATATTTAGAAAACGTTAAAACTGCAGTAGCTCTTGGAAGTTGCATTGTTACTGAAAAGACTAATGGTGATAAATATGCTTGTGTACTGTATTGGTATTATATGATTGTAGGTTTTTGCTTTTGCCGTCATTCTTGTTAACCCATGGTAACATACAACCACTTTAATTCCCTTGGTTACTAGCCAAGAGTACTAGGTAGGTTTATCTCATAATAGCTCAAACATTAAACAAGCACATTGCTTAGCTTGAGTTCTGACTGAAGTTGTAGGAAACATGCAGACACTTAAAAGCATTAGCAAAAACTATTACTTAAGCTTGGATTAGTTTCACCATTAGGGGTTGGAATGGCTCTCTCATTTCTTTAGCATTAGTTTTACATGGAGAGTGATAGAAAATACTAAAATATAACCTTTACAAGTGATACTTCAAAAACCTGAGGGTTCAATGGATGAAGTATCCTCAGTTTGTGAGAAAAATATGCACCATGGGAAATGAAGAATAATGCAAAACCTAAAAATAGTGTGTCCCCATTCTGAGAATTTATAGAACAAATCAACTTCATTTATGCATGAAGTATGTAGTTTTATGTTTTGAGTAGAGAGATCTCATGTAGTTTAATGCATTTCAGTAGTTAGAAATATGTCATTTATTTAGTTAAAGTAATTGTGTTAAGTGCATTATAAAGTTACTTTTGTTCCTTCACATTTGTTCCTTGTAGAAAGAGTCAATACATAACGTTTCAGCAACTATGGAAATTAACATTAGGGATACTTCTCACAAAATAAAAAGAACCACAACCAACTTAATGAAATAGAAATTTCGATTACTAAAAATCTCTGCCAATCTCTTCCTTGATTGCCTTCTTACATGTAGTTCATTTAGAAACTGGATTTGAATAAAATAGTTGGTTTTCAATGGATTGCAGACCATGGTTTAGTTATGGAAATGTTAATGTGATAGCCTCAATTCAAAATTAGGGTATAACTTTTGAGAGGGTAAAGGTTTTGGAAATTAGAATAAGTTTATGCAGGTATAAATATCATTTGACAGTCATATACTCCAGTAACATATATTGTCAGCAGGTATGAATATAGCCAAAGTCAGAACAAAAACTGAAAAAATTAAAGTATAGGAAAAAAAAAAGCCAAAACAGAGAGGAAAGTTTGATGTATAAAAATAAATCAATTAACCACAACAAGCTGAGTTCTTCCACCAATCAAAACTTAAAAAGCGAAACTCCAAACATAAAAAATGTCCAAAACAATCAGAAAAGGGAGTGAGCAAAACGATTGTATATACCTTTTACTGGAAAACACTTACGGTAACGGTTGAGAGGTGGAATGGAACCCAATAGAGATTCTGTGTACACCCAACAGAAAAGGGAGAATCTATTTTCTTGTAATAATCGAGAAAGAGATCAGTATTCTAGTAAAGAATTGCAAAACAAGAACTCATTTTAAGAATCGATGAACTAGAAAATGAGAATCGGAGATGTGGGAGAGAAGAGAGAGGAAGAGAGACTTACATTTGAGAGAAGGAAGATGACCGATGGAGAGAGAGAGACAGAGGCCTTGCGGGTTGGAGAAGAAAGAAGACGGAGAGAAGTGGGTTGAAGAAAAGAAAATGTTTTCTAGAGAAAGAAAGAAGAGAAACTGGAAATGTAGAGTTTCGGGTCGAAAGAGAATAAACGAGCGAATGATTGAGCGGGAGGAAGGAGAGAAAATAATATAATTACAATTTGGCAACAGAACAGTCTCTCGCCAGACTTGGAAAAGGCTTAAGACTTACTGTAGTAGAAATGTCAAACCTGGGGCGTATAGCCAGTCCAATGCATATGACTTTTTCCACATTTCTTTAAATTTTGGACTTAGCGTTGGCAATCTTAATGGAGTTATATATATAAATATATATGCATAGCTTGATTCCTAGTGTGATGAAATTTTTTTAATTCTTTCATGAAAGTCATCCTACATGTTCATATGATACTTTGTTTCGTGCTAGCTGTCATTTAATAAACACATTAATCTTCTAGTTGAATATTTTGGCATGCTTTTTGTTGGCTATCCAATTGTGAAATGATGATTTGGAATACGCGTTAATTTAGTCAAGCTTTGTTTTAGTGCCTATTAAGGAAGACTCATCAAGACTTTGCAGTCTCAAACTATCAAAAACGTGTCCACAATTGGCTTGTTTAAAAATATATTTGATTTCAAAATTCTCATATCATCGTCTCATTTTATTTTATTCTTAAACATAATTTAAATATAAAATTTTTAAACTAATTATTACAACTTTTTCAAACTAATCATTAGAACTTTTCCAAACTTTGAAACAAAACATAAAAAATAATTCAATTTTTTTAAATCTCCAAATAAAAATAATATTATAAAACTATATTCAAACAAAAAAATCTTTATAATATTTTTTATTCAATTTTTTTCTCTCATTTTTCAAAACTTTAAGAATATTCAATTCAAATTATCTCAATACTATTAACAAATTATCTTATTATTATTTATTAAATTCTTATTTGATCTTGCTCTCCAAACAAACCCATATTAATTATTGGGTACGCGGTATCACCTTTCAAATGACAAATTCAAAGTCAAACAAACGGTCAAACACAGATGGCGCGCTACGTCTTATATATAGAACTGCAAGTGTGTATATATATTTCATATTTTCCATATACACGCACTACACACAGCACATGTTTGGAAGATGCATATGATCATCACCTCAAAGCTGGCGTTCGAGCTGGGGAAAAAGCAAAGACGATTGGCTCGAGTGGTTAGGTTTCGGGCATGAGATAAATTCTCATTTCATCTCATCTTATTATTACAACTTTTCTAAATTCTTATACAAAATATAATAAATAATTCAACTTTTTCAAATCTCAATTTAAATTTTTTTTAATTTCAAAACAATAGTAATATTAAAATATAATATTTTAAACTTGCATTTAAAATAAAAAATTCTCATCTCACTCTCCGAATCTAACTTTATCTCATCATTACAATTTTATCAAATTTCAATATAAAATAGAATAAACAATTCAATTTTTTTAAATCTTAATTTAATTTTTCAAATTCTAAAACAATAATAATATTAAAATATAATATTTTAAACTTTTATTTAAAATAAAAAAAAATTCATTTCACTCTAAAACCTAACTTCATATTGCTAATTGTTTTGGTGAGAGTATTCAAAGTGAAGGCACAAGGTGGTAGAGTAGCAGGGCGTCTTCCTGATGCTAAAGGTAATTTATAATTATTTCTTCTCAATCTTCACTACAAGAAAAACGACATTTTGTGATCAATTTATTGCGGCGAAAAGAATATTCGCAACCAAAATGAACTGATATCAATGATTGAGTAGTGGAGTAGTGGATCATGAAAATTTTCCAGTATTGAAAGTAAGTACTCAAGCGCATCAATGCAATTATTAATTCATGGGTCATCATGATTTTGTTTTGTTTTCTTTTTTTATTCGTTATTTTATTTGGAAAAGATATCAATTTTCATAGGTGTTTGCACTTTGAGTGATTTAAGTGCTTTTTCTTCCCTAGCTAGCTCCTAGAAAAGAAGGCCGGGAGATCACGATGCGTTGATTCGGACGAGACTTGTATTGATCATCTTGATCTCCTAGCTAGCTAGCTAAGTGTCACATTTTATGTTTGATTTCATAGAGTGATTAACTGATATTGTTTTGGTGAAGATCAATTGATTATTGGTCATAAAGTATTCATTTACAGGTCAATATTGTAAATTCGATTAAATAGATTGAAAAAAAAAAAAGAGATACTCACTGTATAAAGAATATAATTTCCATCATGCTTGTAAGTTGTGAAGCATAGGTCCATACCATAACAACGATCCATATATTCTAACTGTTTATGCATTTTTTTGGGATGATTGGAACTCAACAATAGGGTCGAATATTGGAACTACAAGAAATTTTAGTTTTAGGGATTAAATAAATTTCATCCCTAAAAATAATTATTGGAGACGTCTTAAAAAATGGATGACTTTGTAAAAATGTTTGAATGTCTTAATATCCGTTCAAACCAGATCTTTTTTGACAAAATAGGTCGTCTCAAAATGTCAAAACCATTCGAATGGTAAAATATACGTTTGAACATGGAATTAAAGTCCGTTCGAATGATTGATAATTGGTTCGAATGGTAATTTTGGTGGGGAAATTTTTTTTTTTTTTTAAGTGGAGAAAGTTCATCGGTTCAAACATCAAATTTGTAAGTTTGAATGGTAAAGATTTGGTGGGAAAATTTGGCAAAAAGGTTGCAATATTGTTCGAACACAACTAGTATGCATTTGAACTGAACATTTGGTGGGAAATTAAATTAAAATTGGCGGGAATTTTTTTATATTCAAACAGAACATAAAATATTTACGAATTCATAAATTAATTTGGTGTAATTAATGAAAAAATATTTTAGTGGTTTTTTATGTTAAAAAAATATTACTTATAGTGTCATTTTTTATATTATTGTGAATGGTAAGTAAAATGATAAAAAAAAAACATAATTAACAATAAACAAGCTAGAAAATACTAAAAATAAAAACCATACATTAATCGCATCCAAAAAGTATAATGTATGGCGTGAATATA
>QGSO01001227.1:0-30888 GCA_011037825.1 Carya cathayensis
TACAACACTCATCAACACGATTCACATCACACGATGCATCGCCACACCACACGGAGTACACTACATGCGTACTCCCTTCCTTCTACGACACACATCACTACAGCGCACGTCGCGCGGCGCGTCGCTGCATTACACAGAATACGCTACACGCGTATTCTCTTCACACAACCCGCCGTATCACATCTACGGCATCCATCTCACGCCTATACTTCACAGCACAGTCCACTAAACTACAAAATCAAACACTTCACAACCACACTTCGTTTCACAACTACGCAGCGAACTCCACAAACACTAACTACACAGTCTACAGCCAACCAAATCAACTATATTAAACATAAATAACTAAAGATAGAGGGTTATACCATCGACGGGATAACCCGTGCGTCGCTCCCTGCTCGTCACGAACATGCGTCGGAGGAGCGTACGTGGCGGTACGGTGTCTGTCCACCACATAAAGTGGTAGTTTGGGCTTGAGAAAGGCTAGGCGTGGTCTTGGAAAACTCACGGTCGCCTCGTGGTGGTCAAAGGTGACGGAGCACGGCGGCATCACGCCGTGAACAGTAACTCCGAACGGTGAGCGGAGGAGACGCGAGGTAGCAAAAAGCCATAAAACTTCATGGAAAGTTAGGGAAAGGTAGAGGAACATGTGGTGGAGCTGTGGTGGCGAGGTGGTGGTCGGGCGGTGGCTAACGGCGGCAGATCGGCCGTTTGAAACCATTTTTGGCCTTGGAGAGTGCGGGAGAGTGTGAGCTATACGAAACTCCGTTGGCCATGAAATTTCTTGGAGAGGTTCATGAGGATGAGAGGAACAAGATGGTGGTGGTGAAACACCACGGGTGGCCGTGTACGGCGGCGCACGGTGGTGCAACCGAATGGGTGTTTTGAGAAACCCATATGAGAATGAGTGAGAGTTAGGGAAAAAGAAAGACATGGGGAGGAAGCCCTTGATGTGGTGAATCCAATGGTGGTTCTTGGTAGCTGATTTGGCCGTGTATGGTGGGCCAAAATGGTGAAAAGCCTTAAAAACTCATTTGTTTGGAGGCGAGAGTGGTGGCTAACGGTGGCTCGGATGGAGGTGAAACTTGGAGGGGATGTTCACCGGTGAGAGGGGAAGAAATCTGGGTGGGTGGTGTAGTCCACGCCGCCGGCAAGCGGCGATTCTGGGCGGAGAAAGAAATCGGCAACAGGGGAGAAAACAGGGTAGGGGCAGCAACTTCCGGGGGCTCGTGGCGGCTAACGGCTGGTCCGATGGCTCTGAAAATTGGAGGCGATGAACTTTGGTGAGATTGGAAGAGAATGGCGGGGGTGGTGTACGACACCCCCACCGGACGACGGAGAAACGGGCGGTCAAAGGGCGACGGTAAGGAGAAATGGGGAAGGGAAGAGCATGGGGAGAGAGAGAGAGAGGAAAGAGAGAGAAGAAAAAGGAAAAAGGAAAAAGTGAAGGAAAAAGGGTAGGGGCCTAGGTAATTAACTGCAATCCTACGCTTCGGGATCCTCAAATAAACCAACAGTGAGTTAAAACACTGATTAAAAACGCTTAAATGTTTTATTTTAAATAAAACACTTTAAATAAAACACTACGATGAATTAGGGTAGAATATTATTTTATAAACTAAAATTTATAAAATAATATTTCCTCATCATTATATAAAAATGATAAAGTACCGTTAATTAATCGAAGAGGATAAAATCATTTAAATTAATAAAACACTTAATTACTACACTGAGAAGAATTAAGATAGAATATTATTTTATAAACTAAGGTTTATAAAATAATATTTTCTTCATCATTATATAAAATGATAAAGTATCATTAATTAATCAAAGTGCATAAAACACTTAAATTTAAATAAGAATTTTCAACGTAAAATTAAACCTCTTAATATCTTAAAACAAATAAAATATTTAATCTAAATAATTATCCACAATTATAATATTTTCAGAGCTCATAAAATTATTATAATTGTGCTACTTTAAAAACAAGCTTATCTAATACTTTGAAATTCGATGGATAAGATCCGGGAAAACGCCATCGAGGTACAACGCTTAGGATAAAACTGTTCATGATTTTACAGCTGTCGGTGAAGAACAAATTACGTGATTTACGGAAAAGATAATCTATGCGCGTGATTCCAGATGAGGGTAAAGACGAGAGAGATGTGATTGCTGTCGAGAAAGAATCCAAAATGGATTGTCTTGCCGTCTACTATGCGTGAAAAAAAAAGAGAAGAAAAGAGAAGAGAATGGTACAGAGATAAGAATTAGCGGGCTGTTACATGTAGTGTCGAAACTCCGACCTTTCTATAGCTTCCCACGAGAACCTCTCGATCTCTGCATCACCAGCAGCTCCAGACTTTTCCTGCCAATGAACTTGTCCACTCCAATGGACTCAATTGAAGATTGATGTTGAATGTAGTGTGGTGGAGATGTGTTTATCCAAGAGAGAATCAACCAAGTGGGGGAGAGGTTGCTCTAAAATATCTTGGAGGCCCTTAGGGTTTTTGCTCTGATTCTCCACACACAGAACAGCAGAGAAGCTGTTCTATTTATAGTACAACTCAAAAGAGGCGCATGAAAACCCTAGGTTTTAAGTCCTCTGGAACATTCGCTCGAGCGTAGTGTCGAGCGAAGGTCGAGCGCCGAAATCTGTCTGAGTTCACTCGAGCCGAGTGTCGAGCGGTACAATCTGCTTGAGTTCGCTCGAGCCAAGTGTCGAGCGATGGTCGAGCGGTCCAATCTGCTTGAGTTCGCTCGAGCCATGTGTCGAGCGAGGGTCGAGCGGTCCAATTTGCTTGAGTTAGCTCGAGCGCCCTGTCGAGCGAGTGTCGAGCGGTGGAATCTGCTTGAGTTCGCTCGTGCCATGTGTCGAGCGAGTGTCGAGCGGTGACACCTGTTTTGACCAGTGATCAGCACACTTTAATCCTTTCGCTTCAACACTTGTTACAACACTATTTTACACAGATTTTCACAAGAATATGCCAATCAACTCATTTTTGCCTCAACAATCTCCCCCTTTGGCATTTCTGTGACAAAACCTCTAACCTATACATATGACCTAATCCTAGCACACCCATCACTAGATTCATATTCTTGAACAAGATGAAATATTTCTGCACATACTTAGCAAACGGTTAAACATATCGCACAAAGAATTGTTTGCAAATCACAAACCACAATTCATGAATAGATATGACAAGTACAGGCTTTAGAGACAAAATATTTCATTAAACAATTAATCAGAAAAAGAGTTCCAGAACAATTAGACACACAGCAGTAGTAAACATGAGATATAAAACCAAAAGACAAATGTGTTGCTAACAACTAACACTCCCCCTGAGTTAGTATCCAAAACTCCCCCAATCTCCCCCTTAATCAGTACTGTACTACTCTCCCTTTTTGTCACAAACTGACAAAGGGTCTCAATCATCTGCAGGACTGCCACCATCTTCATCATCTTCATTAAGAAGCTCTTCAATGTCATGGAAGCGTTGGGTCACATGCTGCTGCAGGCTATCAAACCGGGCGTCCAAAGTATCAAACTGGGCATGAACGGTAGCATCTAGAGTATCAAACCGGGCGTCCAAAGTATCAAACCGGGCGTCAAGGCGTGCTAAATACTCAAGAACCTGCTGAATACTGGGCTCGGTCAAGCCGGGTGCCGAAGGGGAGGGGGCCGAGCCAGACGGCTGAGAAGTGGATGGCCGAGAGCTGGAGGGCTGAGAGCTTGAAGGCCAAGAACTCGAAAGCTGAGAGGAAGGTGCGGGAGGATGCTCAACACGGATAGGATGTGGGGTGGTGTGAGCACGACTGAGTTGCACCGTCCTACGACCTATGGGAGCCTTAAGAGCTATTCTAGGCTCTTGTGGTAGAAAGGCAACCGATTGGGAAAGTGCGATTCGGGTGATGAGACATGCAAACGGCAAGCCAGTCTGTTTCTTGAAGGACTGAAAAGTCTCAATAATGACCTGACAGAGAAGAGACCCTATATCAAGAGGGACATCATTGATCAAGGCATACAGAAGAATGGCGCGGTCAAGATCCACGTCACTCTGATGACCCGTAGGATATAGATTTGTAAGAACAATCCTACTCAGAATGAGATTGTCGGGCGTAAAAAGAATAGTTTGGAGAGGGCTCTTCCCTTCCCAATGACTAATCCCACCACAAAGACAGCTAGCAATAGCTTGTGGAGTAGGAGGAGATGTCCGTGTATAAGGATAGTCTGGATAAGGCACACGAGGGGCATTCAGCAAGTTTGCTATCATGCCTGGAGTCACCTGGAAGGAAATGTTCCGGAGACTAACCCCAAAGGAGTCATCAATCGAAATAGCATGAATGTTGGAGTAAAACTCCCGAACCATCTCCACAGAAGGAGTGGGATGACCAGTGGTCAAGGCCTGCCACTGGCGAGACTCAAAGATGTGAGGGATTATGGTCTCAGAAAGCTCACCAAGAGAGACGTCACACTCAACAATAGGGGTACGTTGAGAGAAGTTCTGAGTATACAGCTCCTGAGCTTGTGCACTATGAAACTGAGCGTGAGCAGGTGCAGGAGGGTTTTGGCGAGGACGAACACATCGAGACGACATGGCTTTTGGCTGTAGACAGAGTCAGTTACGTTAGACAAGGCTAAAGGTGATGTGATGATTTGATGGATGCATGTCTAAAATGTCAAATGCATGATGATGATAAAACTCAAAAACTTGACCTTCATGCCCATCCCAACTAACCAAGTGATGAACATGCTAACACGACAATACCAATCATGCCGACCATGATAAAACAACAATGCCAACCAACCATGCTCATGAAAAAGAGACAAAAAACCATTTTGTAATCCCAACTAAGTAGGTTGGGAATTTTAAACTCAATACACGACCCATGCCCTTTCTAACATAAAACACCTTCAAACCCAATGCAATTCCAAGTCAAATGACGACCCAATACTAGGATATGCATGAAATAGGTATATGAACAATGCTATGCCAATGCATGATGAAAAAGAGTAAATAAATTTCATAGAAGCATTTCATCAAACACTTGGAGTGCATCCAAGTGAGAAAATCGGGCATTACCCCATGGGAGGTGGAACAGACTTTTGCACTTGCACATGCTTCTTACCCTTTCCAGATGGATGAGTCTTCCTATTCTCAGTCATTGCAGGAACAAACGTTGTTTTTCTTGCATTTTTATAGGAGGCTTTCGAGGTTGAAGGAGCATCAGGATTCTCTTCACAGTAGCCTAGACCACTCTTATCACTGGGGGACTTTCCTAAACTTAGGAGTTTGTCAAGCTGATTTGTCCCAATGGAGAATTTCTGCAACTTAGTATTTAACAAAGTCAGCTCACTTTCATGAGTTGTCACTTTATCTTCCAAAGTCACATTCCTCTTTTGTAACTCATCCGTTAGACCAATGGCTTCTCCTAGTTTGTCTTGGAGTTCTTCATTTTCTCTTTTGCACAAATCTATTTCCTCAATATGTGCTTTATTGAGTTTCCTCAATTTCACACATTCTTTATACAACTTCTCATAGATTTCCTGCAACTCATCTTCATTTACAGAGTCATTTTCAGAAACGCTCTCAATTTCAAACCTAGATTCATTGCTATGACTTTTGCCTACAACAGAGGAAGTGAAAGCCATGTAATTGAGATTTTTCTTCATGGAAGAATTCTCTTGTGAGTCACTTGACTCAGACTCACTATCAGTTAAAGAAGCAACATTAGCTTGCTCTTTTGCCTTTTTGTAATTTGCACACTCAAATCGAATGTGACCAAAACCATGACATTCATGACACTGAATATTGTCCTTGTCAGCTCTAATGTCTCGCTTATAGCTTTTCTCGGTTTTCAGAACTTGAACCCCTGTTAAACCCTTTGAACCTTCTCCTCTCCTGTCCCGGGTTTTTCTTAATAAACATCTTCCTGAATTTTTTAGCATAAAAAGCTATTTCCTTGTCACTCATGGCAAGTTCATTGGAAGATTCATCAAACTCCTCTCTAATAGCTTTTAGGGCCATGGACTTGTTTTTCTTATCCAAGGGAAGAGTATGTTCATAGGTTTGGAGGGAGCTCACCAACTCCTCAATTCTCATAGCATCCACATCCTTGCTCTCTTCAATAGCTGTGACCTTAGGGCGAAATCTCTCAGGAAGGGATCTGAGAACTTTTCTCACAACTCTATTCTCAGGAATTCTGTTCCCTAGATTAAAGCGAGAGTTGACGATATCATTTAGTTTGGCATAGAAGACATCAAACATTTCATCATCCCTCATTTTCAATTCTTCAAAACTAGTGGTCAACATTTGAAGCTTAGAGTTCTTGACAGCCTTGGTACCTTCATGGGTAATCTCAAGGATATCCCAAGCCTTTTTGGAATTTTGACACATTGATATCCGTTTGAACTCTTCCTGAGACACAGCTATGAAGATCGCATTTAGCCCTTTGCTATTCCAACCACACTCACTTATTTCATCCCCAGAATAATTTTCCACACTTTTTAGAGTTTGAACTCCATCAACAATAACCTTTGGTTCTGTCCAACCATTTGTTATGGAAAACCACACTCGTTCATCCACAGATTTCAGGAATGCTCTCATTCAAACTTTCCAATAAGCATAGTTTTTTCCATCAAAATATGGTAGAGATGTGAGTGATTGAGACCTATCCATTTTAAACCACTACAGCAGGATCACACTCAGGAACTGAATCCTAGCGGAGTGAACCCGCTTTGATACCAATTGAAAAAGCAGTGGTTCTACACAACACTTCACCTAGAGGGGGGGTGAATAGGTGTAATCCGATTTTTATGGTCTTTTTAAAAATATTGTTAAACAACAATTAATCAAAGCAATAAACAACACAAATAATCAACACAAGATTTTGTTCACGGAGTGGAAACTCATTTGAAGAACGTCTTCAAAATCTAAAACCACTCCGGGTGTAAGACACCACCTCAAATCCACTATAGAAAATTTAGTTTGTTACAACCAATTTAGAGACACTCACAAAACCTTTGTAGTAGCTAAACTTGGCTTGCAACACCACGAGCGACCCACTCGATCTCTACACGCATGTAGTGTCGGAACTCCGACCTTTCTATAGTTTCCCACGAGAACCTCTCGATCTCTGCATCACCAGCAGCTCCAGACTCTTCCGGCCAATGAACTTGTCCACTCCAATGGACTCAATTGAAGATTGATGTTGGATGTAGTGTGGTGGAGATGTGTTTATCCAAGAGAGAATCAACCAAGTGGGGGAGAGGTTGCTCTAAAATATCTTGGAGGCCCTTAGGGTTTTTGCTATGATTCTCCACATACAGAACAGCAGAGAAGCTGTTCTATTTATAGTACAACTCAAAAGAGGCGCATGAAAACCCTAGCTTTTAAGTCATCTGGAACATTCGCTAGAGCGCAGTGTCGAACGAAGGTCGAGCGCCGAAATCTGTCTGAGTTCGCTCGAGCCAAGTGTCGAGCGAGTGTCGAGCGGTACAATCTGCTTGAGTTCGCTCGAGCCAAGTGTCGAGCGATGGTCGAGCAGTCCAATCTGCTTGAGTTCGCTCGAGCCATGTGTCGAGCGAGGGTCGAGCGGTCCAATCTGCTTGAGTTAGCTTGAGCGCCCTGTCGAGCGAGTGTCGAGCGGTGCAATCTGCTTGAGTTCGCTCGAGTTATGTGTCGAGCGAGTGTCGAGCGGTGACACCTGTTTTGACCAGTGATCAATACACTTCAATCATTTCGCTTCAACACTTGTTACAACACTATTTTACACAGGTTTTCACAAGAATATGCCAATCAACTCATTTTTGCCTCAACAGATCCCTTGCATAGGTTACCTTCCTTCTCAAATAATAGGGTTTCCATAGCCTACCTTGTTCACCACCCCACACAATCAGTAACCTCGGCTCCTTTATGTGCAACGTAAAACCAACATCACCAATGTGCCTTATGCTAAGCAAAAAGATCATAGTAATGTTTCCCCACCACGAGCCACCATCGTATCACAAGAAAACCACCGCACAGCCCCTCCCCCACATCTCCTTCTGCCACCTACCCGTGTACACCCCCCTCAGTCCATAGTAAAACAATGTGTTGCCAACACCATGACATTAGCTCACATCGGTTTTCCCCAGCCATCCAAAACCGAAAAGCATCAAAGTCCAAAACCAACCATTGCGTGCTCTTCTTCAATCGACAACATTAACTACTAATGACGCACCCAAGAAGCTTCACGCCGCTACCAAGCCCTTCGAGCGAACGACCCTAAGCATCACCTCCCTCCTCCATGGAAACAACCCAAATGCACAGCTCAATTCACGCACCTAGCCCCTATTTTCAAGCACCAAAACATAGCATATTTTCCTCCTAGCTTCCACCTTCCTTGCTACCTCCAGTCTCGGTTTGGTGAAGCCTGGGACATTGAACAATTCCATCACATCTCTACCCGTCAATGCCAGAAGTTCCTTTCGGTTCCTATCACTCTATCTCCCTCATCTTCTCTCTCAGATGTCTCTCTCTCTCTCTCCCAGCCTCATAGCGCACGATTGCCACCTAGCTCCTACCTCCTCCACGCACAACCTGATCTACTGTCGGTGACTTCAAAATTTTCATCCCGACACCACAAGGCGTATATCCTCTGTAAGCCTACTTTGTTACTTAATTGTTATGTTTTCAGTTTTTCCAAAGTGCATGAAAGTTTTTCTTCAATTACTAAAATACCCTTAAAGCCTTTAAGTTTTGGTGTAGCCTTCAAAGTAGAACTTTCCAGTTTTTACATGGACTATTTCCTTTTTATGTTAAACCCATACAAAGCCTTGTGTTAAATAAATATTTTTATAAAGAAAGTAAAGGAGTTTTAAAATTATATTGTTAAGTAAGAAATTATTTTTTACAGTTTGAGTGTTTATTTTTTTTATGTTATTTTGTAACCAGAGACTGTTTGCAATATAATCAGTATAATATTTTTTTAAGAGGGTTGGGTTTTGATTTCTTAAATAGACCGGTGTTTGAGTTGGCATTAGGTTAATTATATTAAGGGGATAATTAATGGTATTTTAGGAATTATGAGGGTTTTAGGTTTTAAAGATGTAAAATAGGTTAATTTAGCATTTTAGGTTTAAATATCGAAATATGTGTTTGGCCAGAAATTTACAAGAATTACGTGACAATTGTTCAATTGGAGATTTATTCAAGTTATATGATTCTCTATAGGTAATGATTGATTATTCGTTGAGCACTATTGTGAGGAATTTTTTTTGAAGACTAAGAAGTTTAGATAAGTGGGGTTCCTATGCTAGAATTTACATAAAAAGGAAAATGAAACGAGGTTGACTTTTAAAATATGCATGTCTTGGTTTTTTTTAAAAGATATATGGAAAACAACCTTAGTTATTTGTTCGACATTATTCATGAACTCTGATGAAAAAGAAAGTATTTTTGTCATGACTGGTGTAGACATGAGTTTATTTTCTAGCATTTTGTTCTAAACTGTACAAAAGAGAGCGAATATGAAATTTTGTACATAAATTATATTTTTGTGAACTGATTCTGTTATATTAAGAACTGTAATATGATATGATGTGATTTCAGAAAACTTTTGGCATGACATTCTGAATCGGGATGTGATTTATGGATGATGATCTGTTTGACCTACCATGGGTGGTAATAGTGGTTTCTATTTGGGTTGATACCAGCTGTTCTACTTCTGGTGCACTCACTTTGGAAACAAAGTGGTTTTCTAGTGGTCTTTACAGTGTGCACACTTGGGGATCTGAGAATAATAAGGGGAACATTCACATTCTGTTTCTACTCGGCTAGCTAGCGAGATTTGCACAACCATACCACTAGGGTTAAACATGGGCTCTAATGTGATATAACGTTCTGGTATGATAATGGTCAATTATGCTATGCCAGAGGAACTTCGAATAAGAATATTTTCTAAAACTTTTGCTTTGATATTTTTGATAACATGATCTAATTTTGCATTTTGAAAGTAAAAATATTTTAATCTGCATTCTGAACTCTATAAATGCTCATATTTACACACTAGTATATATGTTCTTTGCTTATTAAGTTGTTGATAACTCACCCCTTATCTCCATAACATTTTTCAAATGATGTTGAATAGTTCAGCTAAGGATCAAGATTTTGGAGTATGGGTGAAATGATTATTTAAGCATAGTGGATTATTTATAGAAGATTTATGAGGATTTGCGGATTTTATTAAGAGATTTTGTAGTATTCTGATAATTTTATATTTTGGAGTTTGTAAATAACTTGATGCAATGTGAGTTTTAAGTTACAGGAAGTAACTCTCCAACCCCTGCGGGACCTTGGCATTACAAATTGGGCCTGTACCTCTTTAATACTAATTGTCTGACCAAAATCATTGGCTTCTAGAGATGTGTCAATGGCCTGTTATGTCATTTTATTGATCACGGTTATTGGGCCTTATAGACATTATCTAAACCTTATGTTTGGAAATTATACAACGTATGATTCATAATCTATGTAGGTCCATTAATCTAAATAATTCTAACAACCTCCCATTTGGACCACATCGATTTTTCTAAAAAATCAAATATTGTAAACTTTATGAGCTCAAACTATAATTACCAAACATTATGGATGTCATCTCGAAACAATCTACTTCATTGAATAATATCAATATGGGATCATGATGGTCATTGTCACCTTTATCCACGGTCACAAACACCATTATCATTAACAACATGGATCAAGTATGGATGTGTAGGATGAAAAGTTCATATAATCTAATCATTTATCATGCCTATTTCCAACTGGTCCCTTCATCATTCTTTCAAATCTCATGTATTACCACAATTTGAAAGAAATGCAGCCTTAGAATCATTAATAACCCAAAAGCACGATTGTAATATAAGTGTCAAATAAGTTAAGTACATAATAGACAAACCCTCACTAACAAAACAGATCACTAGGACTAACCACTCACATACGAGCTACATGCTCCTTAAACACTTCAGGTAGTAACCCCTTAGTGAGTGGATCCGCAACCATGAGATTTGTGCTAATATACTCAATTGACACATGATGATTTTGAACTCTTTCTTTCTTGATAAGAAATTTTATGTCAATATGTTTAGACTTTGACGAAGTTCTATCGTTCTTATAATATAACTCAACGGCTTTATTATCATAATAAATCTTTAGTGGATTCTCAATAATATCCATGACTTGAGGACCAGTGATAAAATTTCGTAACCCTATTGCTTGATTGAATGCCTCATAGCAAGCAATAAGTTCTACTTCCATGGTAGAAGAAGTTGTAAGCATTTATTTGACATTTTTCCATGATATAGATCCTTTAGACAACATGAAAACATAACCTGAAGTGGATCTCCTACTATCGAAGCAACCAACAAAATTCGAGTATAAGAATCCAATAATCAATACGTGAGCATATAGATTTTTATTTTTTGCAGTATTGCATTACCCTTTTAGCAGCTTTCCAATGATCCATGTGCATGTGCAAACCTGAGCATACATGAGTCTCCCTAGAGATGATGCATAAATGGATATCCTCCATTTGTTCTTTTTTTTAATATTGTTCTTTGGGCAATGGAGCAAACTTAATCTGTCACCTTTCGCAATGGACGTATCCCTAAATCCACAATTTTGCATGTCAAATCAATTGAGTATTTTCTCAATGTATGCCCTTTGTAGCCAACTGTACCCCGTGATCTATCACAATGGATCTATTGTTCTTTGGGCAAGTGTTTCGAAAGAAACTTCTTGGTTTTGTGTAACAGGCCTATGTCACTAATTGCCAATAGAATGTCATCAACATATAGCACCAAAAATATAAATTTGCTCTCGACGATGTTATGATAAATACACTGATTCATAGTATTTTCCTTAAAACCAAAAGAGGCAACTACTTAATCAAAGTTTTGACACCATTGGCAAGATGCTTGTTTTAAACCATAGATGCATTTCTTTAATTCGCAAACCAAATGACTCGATTCATCAGTTTCAAAACTCTTTGGTTGCATCATATATATTGTTTCTTCAATGTCACCATTGAGAAAATCAGTCTTTACATCCATCAGATAAGACTCTAAATCATAATGAGCTATAAATACCATAATGATCGTAAAAGAGTCTTCCAACAAAACTGGAGAGAAAGCCTCTTTATAGTCAATGCATGCCTTCCTTCTAAGTAAAGCCTCATGTAACTAGACTTGCTTTATACCTCTCGACATTTCTTTTAGAGTCTTTCTTGATTTGAAAACCCATTTACAACCAATTGGTTTAATAAAGTTAGGCAATTCAACAAGGTCCCAAATGTCATTTTCCTTCATAGACTTTAATTCATCTACCATTGCACCAGTCCACTTTTGGATATTAGCACTTTGTTTGGCTTGATTGAAAGAGATTTGATCAACTTCTAACCCTATATCAAACTCATGCTCTTAGAGATAAATAATGTAATCATTTAGAATTGTTGATCTCCTCTCCCTATTTGATCTCCTTAATGACACTTCCTGTTAAGGCTAATTAGGTTCTTCCGTATTAGTAAGAGGCAAATCAGAAATGGTTTGATAATTTTGATTTGCATATTGTACTATGACAGGTGTGACCATCTCACCACTCACCACCCTCAATATTTGTCAGAGGTATTTCCATTTGTTTCTCTTCAAATTGCGAAGAGCTCACATGCTCGTATCCAATGAGCAAACAAAGAACTAAACAAATTGAATCCCCAGCCTAAGCTAAAACAAAAGCAAGATTCGCAACTTCAAAAGTCAAATTCTCAGAGTAAGACTTTTCACATGAACTAACAAAATCTAGCCATGAGCCTAGACCAACTTTCAATTAGACAAAAGCTAGTTTTGAGAGAGAACCTGAAAACCTAAGCTGAGCTAAAAATTAAAGCTGAAATCTCAAACCCCACAAAACAAAGAACCCCTTGGCAGAAGTGAGCAGTTTACATCAACTACTTGAAGACCAAAGGCCACTTAGCAAAAACTAGACGCCTAATCTCCTTAAAATTTGAGACTTTATGCTGAGCTGCTTCAATACCCAGAACCCCAAACTTAAAAAGCAAGCGAGACCCAAAATTAGTACCACCAGATATGAACAAATTCCAATAAAGCAACCAACTTTTTATTCTAAAAAACACTATAACCGGAATAGTGAAACGAGAAAAGCAAACAGAAAAGCACAGTGACCGAGATGCTGCGTGTACTGAACGAAACATCCTGTTTCATTATTACATGTAGATGGACGTGCATGTTAGAGGTCCACAACTCCGTGTACAAATAAAAATTTTCTTGTAAAAAAGTGAATTCCACATTAAAAAAGCATAAAAAAAGTTATTCCTTATTAGTGAGTCTCACTTTTTTATAATGAGCTTGCACATGGCTTGTCGATTTAAGACTTATACTTAATATTATTATGTAAAATAAAGATATTTTTATAAAATAATTTTATTTTTATAAAGTTTTTTAAAAAAATATCTCGAAAATAATATCACATAAGCGTTGTGGAAACTTAGGTGTTTATCAATTTTGCATTTATTTTCCGTTTTCCTCTCTTATAGACAAAAGAAAGAAGGAAAGAAAAATAAAAAATAAAAAACAAAGATCTGCATGAAAAATCTGTGCCAAATAATGGGTTAGTTTTATTTTAAAATTATTTTTTTTTATATTTTAAAATCATTTTATTTTTTTATTTAAAAAATCAAAAAGACAGAGAAAGAAACAACAGCTTATTGAGTCCACCATGTAAGAGGAAAAATTAGGAAAGAAAAAATAAACACAGGTGCGCCACCGAGCTATTGCACTCGGGCCGTTTTGTAGCAAGGCTCTTTGTAAATATATATGTTTATCTAACATATCAAAATATTATAATATAAAAATCTGTCACATAAATATTATTAATATCAACAATCCCTGCAAGCTAGTGCAACACACATGGCCAATTCGGGGTATGCATACGGATACATATCCAGATATCGTACCCGGATTTTTGAAATTTGACGGATATTCATCCGAGTAAAACTGGTTACAACTCGGGCAGGTATCTGCTTATAAAATAGAATATCTAGATTGTAACTGGTATCCGGTTTTTAACTCAACTTTTTTTTTTTTTGTTTTTTGAACTCTACTTCTTTTTTGAACTCTAATTTATGTACATGCAAAATGGCATTATTGTGAAATAAAAATTCAATTTTTTAGAAAACCACCTGGTTATGGATAATGGATTAAATAATCAGATTTGTAACTAGATCCGAATAAATAATTGTTCGAACTCATCTAAATTTTCACATTCCGGACCGGATTAAAAAAAATTCAGTCCAATTGAACAACCCTATATATAATCATGTGCAATGCACAAATCAATTGTTTACATTTTACACCCCATTAATGGAACCAAAGATACACTATTTAAGGAAATTAATAAATTATTTGTTTAAAACGACTAAAAGATTGTTTGGATAATAAGATGATATGATAAGATTTTAGATGAAAGTTAAAAATTCAATAAAATATTGTTAGAATATTATTTTTTAATATTATTATTGTTTTGATATTTGAAAAAGTTGAATTGATATTTGAAGATGTTGAATTATTTATTATATTTTGTGTAAAAATTTTAAAATAATGTAACAATGAGACAAGTTAAGAGTGTTCTTCAATTCAAACGGTATCTAACTCTTTTTGTAACTTAATTATTTTCATGTGGTCGTGTCACGTTAGTGCGAGGTAGCTAGTTACGATTTTAAAACATAAAAGTACACACTTTTTATTTATAATTCTATAAATATAGAGAATGATTCCTCAAAAAAATTACGATCTCCATAGGTTATATGTTCTCTAAAATTTTCTAAAATTTTATTATACCTAGAAATGCTTTTATCCCTTTTTTTTTCCTTATAGTTGTAAGATTTTTTATAATTTCTATATATTATCTATTTTTAATGATGTGACCTTACTAAAATTAATTTAAACTAAGTTTAGGAGAAATAATAAATTGATTAATATGAATCCCAAAATTTTAATTTACAATATTAGGCTTCTTAATATGGAATTCAAAGTGAGAATTCAAGAAAAATCTTTAAGATTGATGAAATATGAAAAATAATTGAGAGTATCCTTTAGACTTTATTGTGCAAGAAAAAATTTATTTAATGTCTCAATTATATTATTAAATGTTTAATGTGAGACAAATATATACATAAAACTTAATAAATTAGCTCTAATACTAGAATAAAATATGACATTTTAAAAGATCACTTGATAGTTTTTATTAAAAAAATAAATTCTAAATATTTTATTACAAAATAATAATAGATCCAATGAATATTATCACATAAAACATCATCATCATAAATCTGAAATATCATTTTTACTTTAATTTAACAAATTATCCAGATATAATTTTACATATATTTATATTTTATATTTTGTTTATTTCTTTTTTGTTTTATATAAATATGAACGTCTCAAAACAATTGCCGGTTGCGCTACTCTTCACGTGTTTGTACCCAAAACTTATCTCTAGTCGATCAGTCTTCGTTTTGGGGACCTCTGGGCCCTCCTAGAGCAGATGCTAGCTTTTGGTTTGCAGCCTTATCAGCATTTGCAGGCCAGTGCTATAAACATCTGCACTCCTACTCATTTTAAACAGCATACCAGAGAGAGAGATTAAGCGGAAAGGAGGGAAGGAGAGATCATGGAAAAAAACCATCATCTTCCGCTTTATGCGACAAAGCCAGCAAAGGCACGTATTGCTTTCCAATTATTTGCACTTTCGCTCTTCGTGGGTATATGCTTCGTCTTTGTTTATAGAGTGAGCAATATACCATCAGAAGAAGAAGCCGGAAGATGGGCTTGGATAGGATTGTTTCTCTCAGAGCTTTGGTTTTGCTTTTATTGGTTTATGACTCTAGTTGACCGGTGGAATCCCATCTACCGATGCACTTTCAAAGATAGGCTCTCCATCAGGTACCCACCTCTCTCTCTCTCTATTATATTTACATGGTACGTACGAGATTTACATGCTAATTAATTTTGATCGTAAGAGAAACAGATACGAAGAGGCTTTGCCGGACATAGACATATTCGTATGCACAGCAGACCCCATGATAGAACCACCAGCTATGGTGATCAACACAGTTCTATCAGTCATGGCTTATGACTATCCACCACAAAAGCTAAACGTTTATCTCTCCGACGATGGTGGCTCCGATTTGACGTTCTACGCAATGGTAGAGGCCTCAAGTTTCTCAAAGATTTGGCTTCCCTTTTGCAAGAAATTCAAGGTGGAACCAAGATCTCCGGAAGCTTATTTCCGAACAGCTGTACTTGAGCCACTTGAGGATCCTGTCAAGGCCAAGGAGAGGTCCTCCATCAAGGTAAATCTCCTTCTTCAACTCCATAAATGGATTTCCTTCGATCTTTCCTAGCTAAGAACTAAAATTGGTAACCATTTGATTCTTTTTTTTTGCATTATCATGAATAAAAAATGAGTTTTCTAACCATTTCTTAAAAAAAAAAAAGAACAAATCATAAAATTAAGAAATTTTTGGGGGGGGGGGGGGGGGGGGGGGGGGGAGAGAGAGAGAGAGAGAGAGAGAATCGCTCACTACTTAGTCAATTGAAGACCGACTAACAGAGTCTTTTTTATATGCGAATAGGGAGTAAATGAGATATAGTATATATTTTGGGTGTGCATACAGTCGCTACTCGATGAGAAACGGTACAAAAATAGTAAATTTTCATATAATTATTTAAAATTTATTTTACAACCAATTAATATACGAGTAATGCTACATGCAGTCGTAAAGCGTACAAACGTCGTGCAATCATTTTAAAAAATAATGGGGTCCACAATTAAAAAGTTAATTTTTTTTTTCATATGAGTCCCTTATTAATTCACTTTTTTCAAAGAGACTGGGCGACGCTTGCACAACCACGATTTACAAATATCATTTCTCTTAGTATATATAGTAGCGATACTAATTTATCAAAAATTACAATTTTTTATTTATTTATTTTAGTTTTAAATTCTACATGACAGTAAGCCAAATATATAGAACGAAGATATACTAATATTTAAGAGCCGTACTATACCATTTAATTACTCACTATAGAAAAAATGAGCATTTATGGTAAACTATTTGCAATAAAAATAATTATTTATTATGAGTATAGACTAATTTTGATAAGAAATAATCATTTTAATATAAAATAATTAGTGCCAAATAAATAGTTTTCTTAGTCACTGACTCACTGATCTACAAAACCATTCTAATTATATTTTTCAATCAATATTAATGTTGTTGACTTATTCGTGGAGAATGTCATGGCGCTAGTCAACATGCTACAAGTAGAGTGTAATTAAGGCCTCGTTTGGTATGAGATGAAATAAGATTTTTCATTAAAAATTGTGTAAAATATTATTATAATATAATTTTTTAATATTAATTTTATTTTAAAATTTAAAAAAATTAAATTATTTATTATATTTTATGTACACACGTGAAAATTTAAAAAAATTATAATGATTATATAACATAATATGTAATTAAAGCAGTTTAATTAAGTATGAAAGATTCTTAGTACCATGCAAGATAATTCGCTTATATATTTATCCCATAAATGAGTGGTGGTGGTATTACTTCCGTTTTTCCAAAACTTGTCCCCCGGTCGTTTGGAAAATGTACAAAAGTTTTGTCGATACATAGGCAGCATATATGCAGATCGAACAAGAAAGATGCATGATGGTTACCCTGAACCAGCCAAGATAATTGGTTTATATATTGACGCACTCGTATGTTGGTTATATATACATACATATATGTGTATTATTCCATAGTATTGAAGATAATATTGGTGCATATTACAATTCATGTCTTGAATCTTGATCCAATTATTAAACGCATGCGTCAAAATCTTGTATCCTCATTAGCATAACTTTCAGATCCAAAATAAAGTTTAGGAGTTTTAAAATCCCTTCTCCAAAATATATATTAAAAAAAAAAAAATTAAACGCATGCGTGGCATGAAAATCCATATAGTATCTTTAAAGATGCTTTAGCTTTTGCACTGATGAGTGGGAATGGATCGACCGATAACGTTGATGGCTAACCGGCCACATAATAACTCTTGTCTCTGTCTGTGTTTATTCCATGAAATCTTATATCAACCCACGATAAAATTTTGAATAAAAAATGTAGTTACCAATCTCTATACACACGTGATTTTGACTTTTTTTTTATAAAATTAGTACTGCTTGCAGTTTAAGAATATCGAATCTGTATATGTCTTAATAATATTTATTATTAATTTTTCATTACTATTAACAGAATATCTAAAATGATCTCACTATCTAAAACCAACCCAAACCTCTCTCTACTTCAAAAAAAAAAAAAAAAAACTCAAACCTCATTCTAGAAAATGATTATCGTATTGAATACATTATATATATGCCCTGTAACAGCACCCAACTATATGTATACATATATATATTATCGGAGCAGCTGATGATCTCTGCCTGATTTATACTCCACAGAAAATGATTTAGCCTGGCCTCTGCAAAACAGATTTGATCGAGATTTTAATTTTTCCCTAAAGTCTCCAATATTGGTATCTAAAATCCGCTGATCAAGAATGCCAAGCATCTTGTAGTACTTTTTCATTTATTTTCAATCACAATCAAATTGGAAAGAAAGTAATTTTTTTTCATGCATGTTATAGAAATCATATGAAGGCATGAAGAAACGGATTGAAACCACCACAAAGCTTGGCCGAATTTCAGAAGAAATACGCAAACAACACAAGGGATTCAGAGAGTGGAATTCGGTCGCAAGCCGACGTGATCATCAAACCATTCTTCAAGTAATACTTTGATCTACAATGCCACTCATGTCATATATATATATATATATAATATTATACATGATGAGAGCGAATTCTTTTGCTTGCTTAGTTAATAGAGTTGTACGTGACTAATTCACAGATACTTATCGATGGGAAAGACCCCAAGGCTGTAGACATTGAAGGACAGCCATTGCCAACTTTGGTATACTTGGCACGTGAAAAGAGACCACAATACCACCACAACTTCAAAGCAGGATCCGTAAATGCACTGGTACGTACGTACGCCATAGATATATAAATCCACATGATCAAAAGCTTTTAATTGTATATTTGATGCATATTGCATGCAGGTCTAATTAATAATCTTTTATGATTAATATATATATATATATAGATAAGGGTGTCATCGAGGATAAGCAATGGCCCCATAATTCTTATTTTGGATTGCGACATGTATTCAAACAATTCGGAGTCAGTGAGGGATGCTGTGTGTTTTTCATGGATGAAGAGAAGGGTCAAGAATTGGCTTCGTACAGTTTCCACAGTTCTTCAGAACCTTACGAAGAAGATGTCTACGGCAGTTCCTTAACGTAATATCGGGGGTAGCATACAAAAAACCACTAACATGCAGTATTGATTTTAAATGATTAAATTAATTAAACAGCATGCATTACGCTCCTGATAATTGTAGAATACTATTAAACGGAATTTGTGTGTGGTACTGCGCGTGTTAATCAGGTGGAGATTCTAGGATTTGACGGGAATGGAGGACCATGCTTTTTGGTACTGGGTGCTTTCACAGAAGAAACGCTCTTTGTGGACAGAAGTATGTGATCAGGAATGTAAGGCAAATTGGAAGGGATGGAATGACATTAAAATAGAAGAGAGTGCGAGTGTCCTAGAAGATACTTCCAAAGTCCTTGCAAGTTGTACCTATGAAGAGAAGTACGCCCAATGGGGAAACGAGGTCTCTCTCTCTCTCTCTCTCTCTCTCTCTCTCCTAATTAACTCCATGTGAACCTTCATATGCATCTTGTGATTTGCAGGTGGGTCTGAAATATGGCTGTCCAGTGGAAGATTCATAACAGGACTAGCTATACAATGTCGAGGTTGGCGATCTATCTTTTCAATCCAAAAAGGAAGGGCTTCCTCGGACTTGCGCCCACTACATTACTGCAGACCTTGTACAGCAAGAAGATGGAGTGAAGGTGATTTTCAGATCTTGGTCTCAAGGTACTGTCCTCTTGTGTATGGGTATAAAAAGATTCCCCTCAAACTTCAACTTTCCTATTGTCCCTATTTGCTATGTGCTCCAAACTGCTTGGCCACACTGTATTATGTTGCAGTACCATCCTTGTGCCTGCTTAGGGGCATTCCCTTGTTTCCTAAGGTACGAAAATCTCCTTATTTGAATCAAACCTATCTGTGGTTGTTCCTAAATTTTTTGCTAAGACTAGAATCATCTTACACTAACAGATTTCAAGCGCATGGGTGCTACCATTCGCATTCGTCGTCATTGTCCACCGGGCATACAGTCTTGGAGAATTTGTTTGTTGTGGGGGCACATTCCAAGGTTGGTGGAATGAACAAAGGATGTGGCTCTTCAAAAGAATCAGTTCCTACTTCTTTGCCTTCATTGACAACATCCTAAAACTTGTGGGATTTACGGACTCAGCCTTCGCCATCACGGCAAAGGTGGCTGAAACTGATGTGTCGCAGAGATATGAGCAGGAGCTGATGGAATTCGGTGCTTCTTCCCCAATGTTTACCATTATAGCAACACTGGCGTTGCTAAACGCATTCTGTTTTGTTGGTGGAATGAAGAGGGTGGTTATGGATATGCAAATTTGGTTTTCAAACCCATTTACGTTGCAGATTCTTCTATGTGCTCTCCTGGTTATTATCAATCTCCCTGTTTATCAAGGTCTCTTCCTCAGGAAAGACAAGGGCAGGATGCCAACTTCAGTGACACAATGGTCACTTATGTTTGCGGCTTTGGCTTGTGCATTAGCCTGTTATTAAGTTCTCTCTAAATGCCAAGCAAAACTTTCTGCTAGCAAAGGAATATGTTGAAATTACCATTCTCAATGTAGGATTCCGTGGCATTATCTATTATAGTGGTCAGTATCTAAACATTACAGATTTTCAGACAGCTCTCCCAATGGTGGTCTTGTGCTCGATCGTAGTTTTCCGTCAATTATAAGGCGCCCTTTAAGAACAACCTCAATCTAAGTGTGACCTATACACTCTGATCTTCAACGTCAATCCAAAACTATATTCATCTTTCGCGCGGTTCTGTATTGATGTACCTCATGATCTAATACGCCAACATACCTTATTACAATTTTGTTATCTATTTCTTACGGAATCAAATGAGAGGGACAATTTTTTTCTCTAGGCAATAGGGATGGGCATTCGAAACTCAGACCTCCCCCTTGAGTTCCGGACCAGGCCGGTGCCAATAAGAGCGAAGGCAACTCAAGTTGACGGACAAATTCGTTAATTTATTTTTTTGATGAAAAATTCTAAACATAAGTCTACGTATTATATATTACATTTTTTTCTTTTTTTTTAAATATTTAGTATATAGATAATGAGTAGAAGAATTTAACTAGTTTAAAAAAATAAATAAATAAAATTTAAAAAAATAAAAAATAAGTGTAATGTATATTATCTGAGGTCACGTATAGTAAAGTTATTTTCTCTGTAAGCTCTCATAGTTTCTATTTTAAAGTAATTTTCAAAATTTTTACTCTTTCTTTAAAAAAAAAAAATACCCTGAATGATCTCCAAAGGTGAAGTGACATTTTGACTTCCAAGTTCTAACCTAACATGATCACGACTCCGTGAGCTGCACCCCGAGGCTTACATAACTGGAGCCGTTCCATAGAATTTTTCATTTACAAATAGATCATTTTGTTTTATATTATAACATGTAGAGAGACGTGCGGGAAATAATTAAATAGCCGGCCCCTTTGTTTCTCGAAAAAAAAAAAAAAAAAAAACTCTATGCAGGTAGTTGGGACCAATAGAAATACATGTGTCCCCGTCCCACACTGTTTAAATTCATCCCAAGACATAAGAATATAACCGGTCCAGTTCTGTTCGGTTTTAAATAAAATTTATGACCGAATCGGTATATATCGATTTTATTTTTTTTTAAATCGATTACGCATCTATTATCTTCTTAAACTAGAAAATCAATTTTAAGTCCAGTTCGATCTGATTTTTCAGTTTTAATAAAATTCAATTTTTTCATTAAAAAATATGTTTATATATTAAAAAATAAAAATAAAAATTGTTTTAAAAGAATCTCTTTTATTACAAATCTATTACTATTTACATAAATTGCTTTATAAAAAAATTTGTTATGTAAAAAAATTCTACTAAACAAAATCTGCTTTATAAAAAAAATCTGCTATGTAAAAAAACTTCTACTGTAAAAAATTGCTAATATTTATTAGTACTAATTAATTAAGACAAAAAGTACTTAATATATTAATGTATATTAGTATTACTAATATATTATGTATTTATCAAAGATTCAAAAAGAATATGTTGACAATTTATTAAGCCATAAAATGTTATTAATATATATATATTATGTTTAAAACATATGATCAAATAAATTTTCATATTTAATATTAAAGTTTTATGTTATAAATTATAATAACATTATCTTATATTAATTATAATTTATATTATTATATATAAAAATTATATATAATATAAAAAAATATTATATATAATATTTAAAAAATTAATTTAAACATATATTCTAGTGAACCGGTCCGGTCCTAAAAATCTTGAAACAGGAATCGGGCCGATTTTGACCGATTTTGCCCGGTTTGGTTTTCCAGTTAAAATTTACATCCCTACCTAGACATATTGCTAGAGCCAGAACTGATGAGAATTTAAGGTGGTCCTTGGTGGACTTCTTGTTAGGAGTTTATCAAAAAGTCTTCTTAAGTTAGAGGCAGCCACTTGTCATAGTGAACCTCATGACCAACCCTAGTGGCAACAACTTTAGACTGCTTTTGAATGTTGAGATAAGTTGAGATATGAATAGTAATATTTTGTGAGTTTCATTGAGATGTATTTAACATTTTTACGTTGAGATGAGTTTAACTTTTTTAGATTAAGATGTATTTAACTTTTTAGGTTGAAATATATGAAGTGGGTTGAATGAGATTAATTTTTTTATAAAAGATTGAAAAAGGAGTGAGTCTCATTAATGATTGATTTGATATAAGTTGAATTTAGTTCAAAAACCAAACATATCTTTAATGACATGATTTGATGCATTGCAAGTGTAAAACGTGTGCCAATTAAAATAACTCATTCTGAATTGCTTTGAGTTTGAGAAGGGGCCTGCCTGCTTTCGATCTTTTACAATGCAATTTTGGCAAATTTAGAAGACTATTCTAATTTAAATTACTACTAGAATAAGAAAGTTGTTACCAAAGCTGAATATAGAACTTCTTGCACCAAATTGTTTTGATATTTTAGAATTATTATTCAATTGAGATTGATTAGCTAACTTCTATTCTCATCTTAATGCATTTGGTCTTCCTAACTACTATTCATGATGTGTCTTGCACTGAGCAGCAGTTACAAGTCTCAATCTAAGAAACTGCAAATTTGTACTTTTCCTTTATGTTTTTTGTTGTTTATCATGCTTTTCTTTCAATGTTCAATATAATATAATATATATATATATATATATATATCTAATAGATATATTTATTATTTATTTTCTCGTTTTATATTGTGGATTGATTTGTATTATAAAGTTGATACATGTGATTCGTGATACTTGTTTTATCTTAAATTGGAGTTGAGCCTTATGGTACCTAGTGTTACTATGCATTTGTCCGGGTTTGAATCAATCCGTGATGTGATTCGTTTGGATAGCTCTCTTCCTACAACTAGTTCCTCATGTTCACCCTCCTATCAAAAGATCTTGGGATAGATCAAACATATGAGATCATTTGATTAGGATTGAGGACGGGGATTCCAATAAGCACAAAGTTGCATGCAATTATTGTAGTAAGATTTTATTATTTCATTCTAAAAAATAAAGCACTTCGTCCTTGGGGTACCATAATGACATAGGTAAGATCTTTATTGCTAGTGGGATTGGAAGGATTAATCCCAAATAAAAAATGACCGGACCTAAGAAGGATTGGGTGGATGGTACAACTAGTAGTTCTAGTCTTGGACTTGCCAAGTACAATGAGTAGAAAATAAGGTTGGTGGTAGCTAAGATGATAATTGTGGATGAGCTACCATTAAGATTTGTAGAAAAATTGTGATTTAAAGACTTTATGGTTGTAGTTGAGCCTAGATTTTCAATCCCCTCCTACGTTACTGTTATGAGAGATTGAATGAAGATGTACTTATTAGAAAAAGAAAAGTTAAAAGACATATTCATGACATTCAACTATAAGATTTACATCACTACTGACATGTGAACATCAATATATACAAAATCTTAACTATAAGTGCATAACATCTCATTTTGTTGATAATGATTGGGTTTTGCATTAAAGAATTATAGGTTTTATGAAAGTTCTTGATCAGAAATGAACAACAATAGGAATAGAGATCAAGTCATCTATACTTAGATGGGGCATAAAGAAGCTTTTTACAATGACAGTAGACAATGCATCCACTAATACTACGACCATTGATTATTTGAGGAAATTTACCGAAGTTAAAGATTGTTTGGATTTAGACAATGACCTTATGCACATAAGATGTGCACATATTTTGAATCTTATTGTTCATGATGGATTGAAAGAAATTGATTGATCTATTGTGAAGATTTAAAATGCGATGAAATATGTGAAGTCTTCCATTTATAAGTTCAAGTCATGTGCGAAGAGACAAGATATCTTGGGTGGTGTGCTTCTTTCTCTTGCTGTTCCAACTAGGTGAAACTTAACATATCTAATGTTGATTGCGGCTCTCAAGTATTATGCAGCTTTTGAGATGATGCAACATGAAGTCAATTAGTTTGACCCATGTTTACGTGAGGTTGGAGAAGGACCACCAACTTTAGATTATTGGAAAAAATTGGGAATATAAATCACTTTTTCAATGTGGGCTTGACTTTTCTACAAAAGCATGCACAGAATTTGTACACCCTAAACCTATATCTCATAATACTCTTTTTTCATATTCTAGTTTTTGGTTAAGAGTAATTTACAATATTTGTGTTTATTTGCAAGTAAATCTTGCTTCATTCGAGTTATAGGTAATAGAAAGTGTTGTGTATGTATTATGTCTATTGATATTTATCCAACATGTCCCATTTCACATATATACATGCCTCACTTCACAAATTTTGAACAAGTGTCCTAAAAATAAATCAATTCAATTTGTGTGAAAATTTTATTATATTTTTTTTAAATGACTAATCATGCAGTGGGTAATGAAAACCTGAAGTGTGCTGATCTTGACCCTAACAATGCCCTCTGTTGAGGACGTGTTTTACCGCCTGTCGACTTGCGTTACCAACTTGCGACAAGAAAAGATGGTGGCCTAATGTGCCTAGTGCACCTCCGATGCCTAAATTATAAATATAGTTGTATTGCACTACAATGAGTGATCTGGGAAAAAGTAATCTTGGATCGCCAGCATTAACTCTTCATATAGACGTGAATTCTTTCTAATAAGGATTGGCTAATATTTTGATCTTTTCCCTTGATGTTGGGGTTTTGATTATCAAATTCCAGGATTTGAATAAAGAATGAAGGAGTTACTACTCTTAGGCAAATATCCCAGTATTTCCTTAGTGGGGGACACCTCTACCTATGAACAACGATTACCATATTAATCCTACTAGGTGGCACGATTTCCTGGGGAAAGTGTATAGCACGCCCATGATCTTCCAACTTATTGGACTTCCAGTATCGGCCTCAATCAGTATAGTTGGGCCAGTTTAATGGGACTGAAAAAACCTCTCTAGTTATCCCCCAAATTCTCGTCCTGTTGACGTGCTTGGAGTTTACTAGTTATGAATAGATTTTCCCATCATATAGCGAATTCTGATTGGTGGTTCATGCTCACATGCCTTGGGGTATTCATAACGTCTCTGTATCTACATCTAGTCAGATCACTATATCGTGGAATCCGTCCAAAGCAATCTTAAGAAGTTAAGGGATTCGTATGGAATCCCCAACTCAATGGTTCTTGAGGTTCCTCTTTGTGGGGCTGTCAAACATCTATGATGCCTCCAACCTCTACTTGCGATGGAACAAAAATTTAAAATGTCAAGACATGTAATACAAGGTTACATACTCTCGTACATTACAGTTAACATGTATGCATCCTATAAGTGCAACTAGCAGAATGCAATATTCACAGTAGATTAAGGGTGACTAAATAAAACTTATGCCAGAATAACTTAAACATCCCAATTCATTCATAACCATCATAAGTTCAAACCAAATAATAGCACCATTTTAGTACAATTAATCATGATAAGAAGTCTCTATAGTTAAATCAATTGCTTCATGCGTTCTAATACACAACCGGTTAAGGCTATAAAAATCAAGACAAGATCCAGTCTTTTGTCTAGGTCTAGCTCATCTTCAATCAGTCAGATCCACTTGTCCATCTAGTCCGTCTTTGTCAGGTCCTAACACAACTTCTATCATTCCACAAGTGGGTCCATAGGGGGTGAGATTTACTTGAAATCCCAGTTAGTTAGACAACCAACGTCCACAAAGATAAATTATGCATCATGAATAAGAAATATATAATACATGTAGTGCAAAAAAATTAGTGTATGTCTCCCATCCAGATTCCTCAATATTTTAAAAAAAAAACAGAGACACATTTTCTTGTAGAGAATATTTTTCAATTCAATTGGCAAAGGTATCATAACATTTCATCATTTTTAACAACTCATACTTAATCATAATATCATAATGTATGGTATAGTCACCGTTCCCCATATGCACAGTGAGTATCTATTGGTGACCATAGTACAACTCACGTTGAAACTACCTTGTCTATAGACTCGTTAACAATGCATTGGTAACATAAAATAACATCACATCATAACATGTACACCCACCATCCTTAGGTGTCATAACGTATGACTTCACTCCGGAATTCTTTAAAAAGAACCCATTTATGGTCTGTTGACTGTTCTTCATCAACTCAGGGGTTACCGCTCTATTCTTAAACACTTCAAAGTGGACAGAGGAGTTCTACTATGATAATTTCTCATCCTAGCCTTTGGGGTTGTGACAAATATTATTTTCATATTATGTTTGAAAAGTGTAGTTCATGATATGTATGTGTACCAAGCTTTCGTGTGGAAATGACATTTATATACAATATGTTAAAAAAAATAGTGAAACTTTCACAGGTCATATAGGTATGTACTCAATGTATCATATAAGATAATGTTTTATACTCAAAATGACAATTATAATATGAATGAGGCATTTATCAATAAATCATAAATAACTTATCAATGTGTGAGTTAGATACCAACTTACAAACTTACAGAGTTTGAGAATATCATACCGGTTAAAATCAAATTCATACTAAGTTAGGATTTATACCACTACAGAAGATGTTGATAATCAAAATGCTTAAAAATATGCATTTACAAAAATACCCCTACACTCTAGAAAATTGCCACTGAGGCCTTAATTATCACTATTTGCAAACAAACCTCAAATTTAACCAAACTTCTTGGACCTCATATTTTTCACATTATAAAATCATATATACCCTTATAATTGTAAAATTCAAAGTGAAACTAGCTCAAACATACCCAACTCGTGGCATGCACGCTAATTGATGCCTAAGTGTAATTTCAACTATTGATCCCTATGAATGCATGCTTATGCAATTTTCTTTATAATAAATAATCACTATAGTCCTTAATGACATGATAAAGGCTAATTATTGGGTGACCAAATTCATCCCAACACCTAATCATGGCTAAAAACCTTAATCTTCATTAATCATCCATTAAACAAGCATGATGCTCTTAGCCTAAATCACAAAGGCATGCTTTCAAATTTAACCCAAAACATGTATTTTCATTCTTATCCTAATCATAAGGTCTTCTAAATTCTCATTGATCAAGATTAGGTGAAATAAATCAAAATTTCATAAAATAAGCATGATTTCTAGTTGTCCTGAGTCTCTCTCTAAGGAGAGTTCCAGTCCTCAGTAAGGAGAGTCCCAAGTGAAGCTTGATGGAAGAAATCGAAGATAGGTGGAATAATTTGAGGCTTACGGAGGAAGAGGAAGAGGTCATTGAGTTTCCTCAAGGAGGTGAAGAGGAAATACAACGTAAGGGTGAGAGAAGTCTTATCGGGAAGATCTGTTCAGATCGAGTTATTGGAAAGGAAGTTATAGCTAACGCAATGGGGAAGATTTGGAGAATTAGCAAACGAGCTGTGTTTCAGGAGGTGGAAAAAAACGTCTTTGTTATTACATTTGCCAACCATGCGGATAGACAGAGGATCCTAGATGGTAAACCATGGCTATTTGCAAGTATGTTATTTATGATTCTACCTTATGATGGAGACTTACAACCTGGGTAAATGCATGTTGATAAAGAAACATTCTGGCTACAAGTTCACAATCTCCCATTAGGCTTTATGACAGAAGAATGGGGTCATCGTATTGGAGCATCGGTAGGAGAGGTGCTGGATGTCGATGTTGACGAGGACGGGATAGGATGGGGCAAATACTTGAGGGTGAAGGTCGAAATAAAATTACAGAAGGCCATAGCTAGAGGTAGAACTATAATGGTAAAAGGGAAAAGGTATGGCTAAGTTTTAAGTACGAGAAACTTCCAAAGATATGCTTCAGCTGTGGGTGGATTTTACATGGCAAAAACGGTTGCCTGAACGAAGAGGAAGGTAACCAGGCTGCCATTTCTCAGTTTGGTTCGTGGCTAAGGGCAGAGGACAGTTATAAACGACGGCTAGTTTTTATTCCCTCAAATGGCCGAGAGGATGGACAACAGGATCCTGTAAAGGAAGCTGGAGGTAGCGAAGCAGAAGATTCTATGGGAAGCACTGCAAGTAGGAGACAAGGTAAAGATCTAACCTTGAACCAAAACAGAGTAAGGTCTGGTGGCAGTGAGAACCATGGCCTCAGAGGAGGAACGACAACAGTGGACAAGAGGCAAAAGAATTTGGAGGGAGAAGGAGGGAAGACTGCTACAGAGGATGAGACTGATGGGACACAGTATGGGGCAACGCAGAGCGTAGGCATGAGTCTACACTGTGGAGGAAACCTGCATGGGGACGAGGATCATGCAGGGTGGGAAACATATGATACACTGATGGGCCTAACTACAACGGGTTTGCCAAAAGTGGCTTTGGAAAAGCCTAAGCCACGAACGGGCCCAACAAACAGTCTCAAGAGAGGAAACAAGATGATGGGGAAAGGCCGACGTGGGAAATGGCTATGTTCAAGAGTCAGTTATTAGCACTTTTGTTACAAAAGTGATGGGAACGTCACATCTAAAGCGGCGGAGGCTGGTGACCAGCCCCACCGAAGGCCATGAAAATTCTCAGTTGGAACTGCCGGGGGCTTGGGAACCCCCGGACAGTTCATAGCCTTTGTTTCCAAACAAAGGAGAAAGATCTTGACTTGATTTTCTTGATGGAAACCAAGCTGTCCCAAGCAAGAGCTACCAAGGTAGCAAGGAAGGCCAGATATGAGTGTTGCGTGGCAGTAGATGCAGTAGGGAGGAGTGGTGGGTTGATGCTCATGTGGAAGCAAGAAGTTCAGCTAGAATTGATTAACTATTCTCAACGACACATTAATGTGTTAATGAAGAATGATGAAAAAAATTTAAACTGGGTTCTTACCTGTTTTTATGGTCATCCTGAAACAAACAAGAGGAGGGAAGCATGGCAGCTTTTGCAGTCCTTTAATCCTAGTGATATGGGGTGAGGGATAATAGGTGATTTCAATGAGATTCTGTCACATGATGAAAAGGTGGGAGGAAGGGTTAGATCAGAGAACCAGATGGGGTTATTTAGAGAGGTGGTCGAAAATTGCAAAATTTTTTATCTAGGATGGGAGGGGAACAAATACACATGGTGTAACAGACACGAGAATGAAACCTTCACTAAGGAGAGATTGGATAGGGGATTGGCTAATAGAAGATGGTTGGAGGCTTTTCCCGATGCTAAAGTCAGCACCATGATGGCCTTATGCTCAGATCATAGGCCTATCCTACTGGACTGCTCAAGAGGAAGGGGGGAGAGGACACATTTTTATCACCACTTCAACTATGAGATGAATTGGAACAAGGAGGAAGGCTGCAAAGATATAGTTGCAGAAGTATGGCAAAGAGGAAACCACATTCTAAGGCAAAATAGCTGGTTACAAAGCAAGTTAGAGAGATGTAGCAAAAGGCTTCAGTATTGGAGCAGGGACATGAGAAGAAACAGATTGGCAGCCATAAAATAGAAAATAAAAGAAATCAAACAGTTGCAAGAGGAAGAGAGAGCAGATAACATGAGTGACCTCAAAAGACTGCAAAATGAGGTTGGCTTTTTACTTGACCAGGAAGATGTAAGATGGAAACAAAGGGCTAAAGTCCATTGGTTGACACAAGGAGATAGGAATACCAAATTCTATCATGCCTGTGTTAACCAAAGGAGAAAAAAGAACTCTATAAAACAGATTGTAGATGGAGAAGGGAGAGTGTTAAGTTCAAGGGAGGAGGTGGCATCGGGGTTCAGGCTTCATTTCAACAAGGTCTATCATTCCTCTAATCCTACTGAAAGGTCTATCCAACACTGCCTAAGTGGTGTAGAACACAGGATCTCAAGGGGCAAGAGTGAACTATTGGATAAGGAATTTTCTCTTGATGAGGTATTTATTGCTCTCAAACAAATGTCACCCTTTAAGTCACCCGAGCCAGATGGATTCAGTTCTGGCTTCTACCAAGACCATTGGGACATAGTTGGCTCTGATGTGGTCAAAGTAGTCCTTGATTTTTTCAGAACTGGTGAGATGCC
>QGSO01001228.1:0-18607 GCA_011037825.1 Carya cathayensis
TCTCCAAGAAGCTATGCCAAGGTGGCCAAAATTCGTGGGCTTTAGTGGGCCTTAGTGGGCCTCAACCAAGTGGGCTTCAATTTGGGGTTTAAAGGGGGTTTGGTTAGGGTTTGAGATGCTATCAAGCCCAAATCCAATTTTTCTTGGCCCAATCAAATTTCTAAGGTTTAAAATGTTGGATAAAGATGTCATAATAGGAATTTGAGAAATTAATAGCATGTGAAAGTGATTTAATCAAGTGATTAAACACAATACTAGAAATTGGATCAAAAAGGGTTTGAATGCCAACTTTAGGGTTTGGGGAAACCGTTTAGGGATTCGGTTTCAACCAAGTTTTTGGGGTTTCAAAAGGATTCCAACCATTTAGGGTTTTACTAGGGTTGAAACCCTCTTCATCTAACTCAATTTGGTTGATCAGATGAAAAAAAACTGTTTTGCTTAGGTGGCATGATCTCACACATTGATTTCCTTCACAAATCCATCTAATGGTTTCTCTTTGTGCCAAGTATCTAATACTATTCATTATGTGTGGTTAAGATCTTGCCAAGTGTCCAAATAAAACTTCTCTAACCTAATTTGGACATTTCACACTGTGATTTTGAAACCACTGCACTTAGTACGCTTATCGAGGTTACTATTCACTCCGAAAAAGTGCATAATAAACTTAGTACTGAAAAATCCTAAATATTCAACTGAGTCTAGTGGCGTAAACTATAACGTAATCTGACACTTCTAACTACCTCAAACAAATAAAATCACATTTCTGGCACCATAGTGAGTGATAAAACTAATTATGTTGACATACTAGAGCTTATGCGATTAGCCGATTCGTAAAAACTTATGGGGTTTTCACGAGATTTCTAATGTCTATAGAAATTCCACCATTGAATTTCTAGCGGGCTGTTACAGTTACTATACTGGTCTTCTCTGAGAGAGATTTGGTGTATGTACTCCCACCTTTCTACATATATACTTGGTGGTTGCATGACCTATTTACTTGTATGAACAAGATTGAGAACATTAGAGAGATGCAAACCTCAGGTGTAACGCATGTCCTTGTGGTGGGTCATTTTCAAAATAATTTTAATAAAAATCGACGGGAATTATGGTTCCTTTTAAAATTTCTTTTCCTTTCATGCTAGGATACAAAAGATTCTATGTTATAAATAAAATTCATTTTCTTAATTAAAAGATTACATAGGAAAACATTAAATTTTATAAATAAAGTTTATCATACAAAATATCTTGCCTAGGCCTTCGTGCTCTTCCCCTTGGGCTGTGCCCGTCCTGACCTATCATGCTCATCTTGTCCCTGGAGGGGTACACATAAAAACAAAAATGAGTCGATGACTCGTAAGCATTAGTTTATACAGTTAAAATATAATAACATAGGTTTTCAGTCATGCATTCATCACTCCATACATACATATCGTACTTATCATGCATGGATATGCAGTTGGTTTTAAAAACGTTACGAGGTTGAGTTTTTCTTTAAAAATGTTTTCTTCTTTAAGACAGTTCTCCACGTTTCATTGCCTTCATTTCTTAAAGAGTCTTTTCATGCATACATCTTTTCATACATGCATTCATACATACATCCATTCATGCAGTCATCTTTTCTTACCTACATTCATGCATTCATCTTTTCATACATACATGTATTCTTTTTTAACATGGATACGTTCTTTGCTTATCACTTTCATTGGCCATTGCACACTGTTGCACCCCATATGTTGAGGTTAGCGGTCTTTTGGACCTGATTCTGCCTGTGGCCTCGGGTTGGGAATCCATTCCATTAGGGTGCTGCATTGGGTGCACTATTACTACTTACCCGGCATTGCAATCTGTCCAGTCCATTCATTCGGTACCTTTTTCATTTTCCATTCATGTGGCCATTACGTATTTTCATACATTACATTCAGTCCATTCATTCCTTTACAGTCCCTTCAATCCTTTACAGTCCCTTCAGTCCTTTACAGTCCATTCATTCATTTCAATCTTTTACAATTCTTACAGTTCTTTATTTCATTTCGTTCATAAAAAATCATTTTTAAAGAAAATAGTTTTCCTTCTTTTTGTTTTTTTTTTAAAAAGTCCCGTTAAAAAAAAATAGTTTTCTTTCTTTTCGTTTGAAAACGTCGGTTCACATGTCTTTTAAAGATTCCTTTCGTTTCCTTTCGTGAACATACATACAATACATATTGCTTATAGCATCTATTCACATGCATACATATACGTATTTTAGGTGCCTGAAAATGGGTTGCCAAGGAGTGACTGTGACGCCCCCAAATTCCGCTTGGGATTGAACGGACATTTGAAGCGTCGAGACATGCAACACAAGGTTACCTGCCCCCGTTCATGACATATAAGATGCAATGTTCCTAACATGCATCTAGCATTATGCAATATTCGCAGCGGATAATTTTTTTTTTCTTTAGCAATACTATGCACCAAACTAAAAATATCCCAAATACTTGAAACATATTTCATACATAAAGGCATACTAAAAAACCGTGATCACCACACTAGTCTAAAATGGTTGTGATCAAAAGAATACTTGAGATACAAGTTTGGTTAGGGTTTGAGATGCTATCAAGCCCAAATCCAATTTTTCTTGGCCCAATCAAATTTCTAAGGTTTAAAAATGTTGGATAAAGATGTCATAATAGGAATTTGAGAAATTAATAGCATGTGAAAGTGATTTAATCAAGTGATTAAACACAATACTAGAAATTGGATCAAAAAGGGTTTGAATGCCAACTTTAGGGTTTGGGGAAACCGTTTAGGGATTCGGTTTCAACCAAGTTTTTGGGGTTTCAAAAGGATTCCAACCATTTAGGGTTTTACTAGGGTTGAAACCCTCTTCATCTAACTCAATTTGGTTGATCAGATGAAAAAAAACTGTTTTGCTTAGGTGGCATGATCTCACACATTGATTTCCTTCACAAATCCATCTAATGGTTTCTCTTTGTGCCAAGTATCTAATACTATTCATTATGTGTGGTTAAGATCTTGCCAAGTGTCCAAATAAAACTTCTCTAACCTAATTTGGACATTTCACACTGTGATTTTGAAACCACTGCACTTAGTACGCTTATCGAGGTTACTATTCACTCCGAAAAAGTGCATAATAAACTTAGTACTGAAAAATCCTAAATATTCAACTGAGTCTAGTGGCGTAAACTATAACGTAATCTGACACTTCTAACTACCTCAAACAAATAAAATCACATTTCTGGCACCATAGTGAGTGATAAAACTAATTATGTTGACATACTAGAGCTTATGCGATTAGCCGATTCGTAAAAACTTATGGGGTTTTCACGAGATTTCTAATGTCTATAGAAATTCCACCATTGAATTTCTAGCGGGCTGTTACAGTTACTATACTGGTCTTCTCTGAGAGAGATTTGGTGTATGTACTCCCACCTTTCTACATATATACTTGGTGGTTGCATGACCTATTTACTTGTATGAACAAGATTGAGAACATTAGAGAGATGCAAACCTCAGGTGTAACGCATGTCCTTGTGGTGGGTCATTTTCAAAATAATTTTAATAAAAATCGACGGGAATTATGGTTCCTTTTAAAATTTCTTTTCCTTTCATGCTAGGATACAAAAGATTCTATGTTATAAATAAAATTCATTTTCTTAATTAAAAGATTACATAGGAAAACATTAAATTTTATAAATAAAGTTTATCATACAAAATATCTTGCCTAGGCCTTCGTGCTCTTCCCCTTGGGCTGTGCCCGTCCTGACCTATCATGCTCATCTTGTCCCTGGAGGGGTACACATAAAAACAAAAATGAGTCGATGACTCGTAAGCATTAGTTTATACAGTTAAAATATAATAACATAGGTTTTCAGTCATGCATTCATCACTCCATACATACATATCGTACTTATCATGCATGGATATGCAGTTGGTTTTAAAAACGTTACGAGGTTGAGTTTTTCTTTAAAAATGTTTTCTTCTTTAAGACAGTTCTCCACGTTTCATTGCCTTCATTTCTTAAAGAGTCTTTTCATGCATACATCTTTTCATACATGCATTCATACATACATCCATTCATGCAGTCATCTTTTCTTACCTACATTCATGCATTCATCTTTTCATACATACATGTATTCTTTTTTAACATGGATACGTTCTTTGCTTATCACTTTCATTGGCCATTGCACACTGTTGCACCCCATATGTTGAGGTTAGCGGTCTTTTGGACCTGATTCTGCCTGTGGCCTCGGGTTGGGAATCCATTCCATTAGGGTGCTGCATTGGGTGCACTATTACTACTTACCCGGCATTGCAATCTGTCCAGTCCATTCATTCGGTACCTTTTTCATTTTCCATTCATGTGGCCATTACGTATTTTCATACATTACATTCAGTCCATTCATTCCTTTACAGTCCCTTCAATCCTTTACAGTCCCTTCAGTCCTTTACAGTCCATTCATTCATTTCAATCTTTTACAATTCTTACAGTTCTTTATTTCATTTCGTTCATAAAAAATCATTTTTAAAGAAAATAGTTTTCCTTCTTTTTGTTTTTTTTTTAAAAAGTCCCGTTAAAAAAAAATAGTTTTCTTTCTTTTCGTTTGAAAACGTCGGTTCACATGTCTTTTAAAGATTCCTTTCGTTTCCTTTCGTGAACATACATACAATACATATCGCTTATAGCATCTATTCACATGCATACATATACGTATTTTGGGTGCCTGAAAATGGGTTGCCAAGGAGTGACGCTAGATACTTATACTTGAAAACTTATGTTTCGTTTTCTTTTTCGTAAAGCATATCTCGTAGAGAAAAGTTTCATTTTTCTTTTTAGAGAAAAAGCTTTCGTTTTCTTCTTCTTTTATTTAGGAAAAACTCTAGAAGAGTATGAACGTAATACTTATTTAGACTTCATGGCATACTCATTCCATGCAGTCCATTCATGTGCATGTCAGATGGCAACCTATGTGATATCCCGTTTTTACGTGTATTTTCACTGAAGGAGTATTTTAATTTAATTAAAATATTGGTTCTTTTATTTTAATTTATTTAATTTGAATTGTTTTTATTTAACTTGATTCGATTTGTTTTGATTCGAATTTATTTTATTTAATTCCGTTTGATTTGGTTTGATTTGATTTGATTTTATTTGAATTGCAAGTATGTTGTTTTATTTGTTTTATTTATTTTGTTTTAAGTTGTTTTGATTTGTTTTGTTCGGAGTTGAAAGTGGGGTTACGGGCTACCCTATGGTAGGAAGGCGGTATAATCGAAAATACTATTATTAGGCATTAACATTTAGTGTGGTAGGCTTGAATTTTTAAGCGATGTGGTTTGCTTTTATGATGTTGAGGTCTGAAGGGAATGTCATGGTTTAGGCGATCTTTGTAAAGTAGGAACTCACGTTGCAATGAGGAGGGGAATTAGCTTTAATTCACTTAAGATGATTGAGGTCTTAGGTTTTGTAGAATTTATGTAATGAGGTTATAGAATAGGAGAGTGTAGGTTCAACGAACTTTAAGGATTGGTTTAAGAGAATTTTATCTAAGGTTTGAGGCCTTATAGATTTTAGGAAATAAGATTTTGGTAATTAAGGTGTTAGGTTCGACAAGCTTTGGGGGAAATAATTAAATTTCAAGTTTTAAATTTCGCTGATTCGGATGAGCAATTTGGTGGCAATTGGAGCTTTAAAATTTACAAGTTTTTAAGGTGAATGTTTTGGATTAAAGCCATCAATCTTGAGGATTTCAAAAAATGATTTATTATCCGTTAATGTTTTAGATTTTAAAAGCTTTGGGAGTCGATTGTTCTATTATGAGGTGTAAGTTCATTGATCTTAGAAATTCCAGAAATTATTCTTATTTGATTTAAGGTTTTAGAATTGCAGAGTTGAAGGACCAATTTATAATAAGAGTTGAGTTCTTAGTTTTACAGACTTAGTGTGCTAGCTTGATCTACTCTGGAGAGTTATTAGTTTGCAACCATTAAAATGGGGTTGATCAGAGTTGAGTTATTGATATGAAAATTTTCTGGAGTACATTTCTTTGAGAATGGAAGGTAATGATCTAGCTCATATACTTCTTTGAGGATTGTAGATATCGACTTAGTTCAGAAAATGATGATTGTTAACTCGAGGTTGTAGTAATAGATTTTAGGAAATGATTTTTATTGATTCGGAAGAATAGATCTATCGAGGTGTTGGAAACAATAGTTTATTTGTTGGTATTGAATTCGATTGAAGTTGAGGCTTTATGTTCCGGAACTTTTAGGAACGGATTATTAGCGGATTTAAGGTCATTTTCAGTACAAAGCTTTAAGCGATAATTATTTGCTGATTTTAAGGGTATAAGTTAAGCAGATATAGGAAATGATTCATGTTGATTTGCGGATATAAGCCCAAATGATGGAAATAGTAGTAATGGATTACTTGTACGTTGGAATGACTATTGGTTTTGGCTAAGGACGTATGAAATCGACACGTGATAGTGGTGAATCGATTGGAGTGTTCAGTTGAAGCGTGTTACTCAATGGAATGTTGGTTGGCAATAATTGTTATGATTATCTGCAGGAATTAGTTGTGAATTGAGGTCGTCTAAGAATTTAATTTCTGGAGGCTACACTTTACTTTGGAGATCGAGCATCCCATTTGAAAGAATTATGAACATTGTTCTTAATTTGGAAATATATTGTTGGGTTGCCAAGTGTGATGTATGATAAAATCTTGGAAGTTGAAACTTAGGCATCAACAGTGGGTAGCATAACTATATGTATGAAGTAATAAAGTGTTAGGATCCCTGAGTGTTGTGCAATGGTTTTTTTTATGGATTGAAGATTTAAATAGTATGGCCCGTCTTAAGGTTTAATTGTGATGTGCAATTGAAGGAATTAGAAGTTTTAATATAGAGCGTTTGAGAGTACAAGCAGGTGGGTGAGTTACTTAGAGTTTCGATTATGTCTTGTTGAGGTCAATAGTAGTTTATAGTGAGTTTAGTATTTGCTAGATTAGATGATATTCAGAATGTAGGTAATGAGTTTAAAAGTGTGGGTTGTCGGGTAGAAGTTATAGGCGCTCTTGTTGGTTGGACGAGAAGGACTGGAGGCTTTTTGGATATGTTTCTTATCTTTAGAAGAGACATGTGTATTTTGGGATGATATTATGTGCTTTCAGTTTGGGGCATTGAGATTGATCAGCATTGATCTCTGTCATCAATCAATGAATTTATTTTTGTGAAATGTTGATTTTGATTAAAGCAGCAAGAGCCAAATGATGAGTGAGTGATAATTCGTGGTTTTGGAGGTATATTCTTTTCTATCAAAGTGAGGTAAATGATTTTCTTGTTTTCAGGCATTGAGTTAGCTTGTACTCAATGGTGTTGATTTATGAGGACAGTCTTTTTGCATCTTGGCGAGTTATCAAAGTGCGCACGGAAGTGTGATTTTTGGAGATAATTAGGTATTCAAACTTTGTGCGGATTTTGAAGAATTAGTAGTGATTCGAACTTTTAATGGAAGATTAATAATTTGGTTTTGTAATTTATACTTATTGATGGTTTACTTTGGAATTAACTAAATGGTTACCAACTTGTGGAATACAATAAAGGTTTCAAGGATATAGCTTAAGAGTTGATTGATGTTAAATCAATCCATTCCATTCTAAGAAGTAATAATTATTGGAATTTACTTAGGTGTGGTTTTGAGGGTCATGTGGATATGGTGATTTCGGTTTACGTGGCCGCTTTAAGAGTTCTAGACATGATGCGTCGCTGGGAGATTAGTGCAAATATGATGGAATTGCTTATAGGATTATATTTGGAGAGAGCTTTAATCATACTTGTGTGGAAATGGTTGATGGTATGATTTTCTCAAGTATACTCTGAGTTGTATATTGTATCCTGCTTGGCACTGATGTTTGATTTCACAAATTTTGATGACGAAATTTATTTTAAGGGGGGGAGGATGTGATATCCCGTTTTTACGTGTATTTTCACTGAAGGAATATTTTAATTTAATTAAAATATTGATTCTTTTATTTTAAATTATTGGATTTTAATTGGATTTATTTAGTTGTGAAATTTATTTTATAGAGTTTTCTTATATTAATTGTTGTTTTGAGTTTAAATTGCTGTTTAATTTATTTTAGCTCGTCTTTGGATTTAAAATTAAGTTGTTAGTTTTATTAGTTATTTATTATATTTTAGCTTTCTGTGGTGTTTGAATTATTTTCTCGGTTTTATAACTTTTAAATTTGTTTTCGTTGGATCAGTTTCTAGACTCCAGATGTGAGGATTGGATCTCATTTATTTTCCCCATCTTTTTTTTTTCTCTTTTCTTTTTCCTTTCTCTTTCTTTTCTTCTTTTTCTTTCTTTTTTCTTTCTCTCCCCCGGCTCTCTACCGCGCGAGCACCCCTCTCCCCTTTCTTCATTTCAGCGTTTTCTCTCTCCGTCCAGAACCGCCCAACACCGGCGCCGTGACCTGCACCACCCACCCAATTTTCTTCCCCTTCGGCCGGTGATCATCCCCACCAAGTTTCACCTCCATCCAAGCCGCCGTTTGCCCCCACGAACTCCTCCAAGCCGGACGGCTTTTGTGCCGACACTACAAGGAATCTGGGCTATGCCAGCGATTTTATCATCGCTGCTAATTAGTTCGTTGGCAAAAGTAAACTTTTGGTAGCGATTATAAAATCGCCGTGCGTTCGAAAACCAATTTCTCACATTTATACGCTCGGTCTATTGGCAACGATGAATAATCGCTGCCAAATCTGAGTTTACTTTCATCTTCGTTGCCATAGTGTGGGGGGCGAAAACACAATTTTACTTTCCCCGCCCCCTTCCCCGTCCCCCCACCAAGTCATTTGCCCCCAAAATCTAACTCCGACGGCTTCCATTTCAAAACCCATCCCTTTTGATTTTCCGACTCCCAGCGGTTGCACAGAGATTCACCAAGTTCCGGCCGATTGACCAACGTACACGACGATTAGCTATTCGACTCCCAGCTGCGCGCACGGCTTCTCCAAAACCAGAACCTACACGGCTGTCCTGCTCCACCGAAAACCACCAATAACAGCGTATGTGACAATCCATTTTGCCGAAATGAGAGTTCTTTTCTGTGTATTCCTGGTTCACCCGATTTGATATTTCTCAAATTAGCCCCTTTTCATCTCAACCAAACCCGCTACCCGTGGCCTCAAGCGGAAACCCTTAAGCCATTTAAGGGTTTTTCAACTCCCATTTAGATTCCTCTCCTCCAATCAGTCATCATCGATTAGCTCTCATACCTGTGTGTGAAGCTAAAGCAAGGGGGATCCCATATTACAAGATATTGAAGAATACCAGTCAATCTCGAGGGCCTGATTTCAGGAAAGACTCGGACTTCTCTTGATTTTCGTGGCCAAATCAATGTGGTAAAAACTCTTGACTATGTATTTCTGATCAATTGCTTTGGAAGTATAAATTAATAATGTTTGTTGTGAGGAGTAGTCATGGGGGATTTCTGGTACTAAACTGCGATGCATTTTTCATTTCCAATAGGTTGAGGCATGACTAATTAACCCCAAAATGTGGTCCCTAACAAAACAAACCCACTTCGTAGCCATGCTTCAAATCGACAACCCAATGTGTTTTAATTCTCTGTTCTAGTTTCTTTTAACAACTTTCTCACACATGGTCTAAAATTCCTGACCTAAGGGAAAGATGTACAAAATTGTTAATGGAATTAAGTCCAACGAGCAACACAACAAAGCTGCACATAAAGTGTGCAAAGTTACAAACAGATGGTATTAAATTTAAGGTTTTCTCTTCCTGGGTCTGTTATATATATATAACTATATATATATTTATATATCTGATATATGATGAGGCTTCCTCACCAAACAGACCTACATACATATAAAGATGATTACATTTTCTGTAATCATGTCCTAATTACCAACATTAATTTTTTTCCGTGTATAATGCCTAATATATATGGCAACAGCCTGCTTCCTTCCCCAATTATTTGTTGGGAAAGTTGACAGAAATTTCAAGCAATCATGAACTTGAGTAATTAATTAAGTTCATGATTGCTTTAGAGGGATCATGCAATTTGGGGAATCTAGTAATGATTATTTTCTTATTACATAATACACAGCATACTAGTTGATATTTGGCAAATAATTGCTTGTGGCTTTGCTCAAAGTAATCAGCTTTCTAAAATTAGCATAATTTTAAAGTTCACGTGTTTGTCAATCTTTATTGCTTTTCATTTTCGAAATAGTGTGCCAATCAACCTTATAATTAAACTTGGTCAGTACCTAAAAGCCAAAACTCAACCAACTAATTATATTACCATGTCGATTAGTTAGTAGCTTCTTAGTATGATTAGTTTAAAAATATAGATCTTTTAAACTTTTGGCCAAAGACATTAACAATGAATTTGTTAATCATTGTTTGCTGTTGCTTTTGTGCTTGCCAAACACATGAAGTTGGTTAAGCTAAATAGCAAGTTGTAGAGCTTAGTACTTGCAAGAAGAGGACTTTTTCTCCATGGTCCAAAAACGATTTTTCTTTTCTAACAAACTTCTCCTTCTCATTAAAATATAAAACAATTAAAAATTTATTGTCTTAGTGAACATGCTACCATGATTAAGTGAACCTGTGAGGTATCTCAACACTCTTTTGACTGTTGTCCACTGTGCAGATGTGGGGTTGTGCATGAATTGAGACAACCCCATTGACTGACAAACTAATGTTTGGTCTTGTTAAAGTGAGGTATTCTAATGCCCCATCAAGCTGGGCATTACTCAGTAACATTCTCTAAGGGATCCCCATGACTACTTGTGACAGTTGAGAGCCTGCTGGATGGGTTTTTTTTTTTTTTTTTCAGGTTTAGTTTATTTCATCTTGAACTGAGAGAGAAGTCTGGTGTGTACTTGGACAGTGATAGCAGCATGCCATTGGACATGTCTTGGGCATGTATACCAAGAAAGAAGTTGAGGGAGCCAATGTCTTTCATAGCAAAGTGGTGCTTGAGAGAGTGAATCAATTTAGTCATTGATTGCACATTGTTGCATGTAAGAGGTGTGGTTGGCAATGTAAATTAAGAGGTGTGGTTGGCAATGTAAATTATGAAGCCATTGACTTCAATGCCATGGGAGCATGCTTAGTGGCTGTGTGAACTTTGTCATCTGATAAGCTTTTAGGTTTCCTAGAACCATCCATAGACGTAGTTGTCATAGGATGTATAGGTGTTGCTGTGGGTGCAAGAGAAGGTGTAGCAGTGGCTATTGTTTCCTCTGCTTGAGGTGGCTCAGGTATGGAAGATACTGCTGGCTCTTCTTCTTGTGATAGTTCTGGAAGGGGAGAGTTGGGTATATTATTCTGTGGTGAAGCTAAATAGCGGAATTAGCATTCATAGAATTTTCCAAAACTGAAATTTGTGTTGATGCAGTGTGGTGCATAGCAAAAATATTTATCATTAAAGTGCCATGTGATTTACTAACTTGTTGAGGAAGCTCTGTTGAAAGAAGTAACTGCATCATATGGTCAGATAATACACTGGTCAATAAAAGTCTTCCCAAAAAACACCACATTTCTGGTTGTTTAAGTATTTTCACTTCCAGGGCATTGCAACACCTATACCCTCTAAATTTTGAGCATTAGCCCAAATGTTTGCATTTCTTAGATCTGTACATGACCTTGTACAGATAATAAGGCTTGAGAAGAGGATAGAAGGCATAGCTGAAGACTTTAAGAAGAATGCTTTCAGGGACCTTGTGACATAGCTTGAAGTACAGATAGCTATTGTTCATAACAGAACTGGGAGTTGTGTTATGAGGTAAACTGAGGTGTTAAGGCATCAACCTAGTATGTATTTGGAAGTTTGGACTGAGCTAGGATGGTAAGGCCCATCTTAACTATGTGTCTATGGTTTTTATTTATTTATTTATTTTTTTTCTCAAGACCATTCTGCTGAGCATTGTTAGGGTATGATCTACGATGGGTTATTCCATTAGAGCTATAATGAATTCTTTCTACTGGTTGGAGAGAAATTCACCTTCACCATCAGGTTGAAGGTTTGATGATTCTGGACAGAAACTTTTCTACTAAACACTGGATGTTGACAAAACATTCAAAGACTTCAGACTTGGTTTTGGGAGGATAGATCCAACAATACCTAGAGAAGTTTTCTGTTGATAACCCTAGGTCTCTGAAACCAGTTTCTGAAAGCATATGAGAGGTCCATAACGTGTGTATAATTTCCATCATGATTCCAAGGTTACATTAGCAAAATTTTTGAAAGGAAGATAATATGCCTTGGCCAACTGACAAGCATCACACACGACAACTTTTTTTTTTGACTCAATGACAAGAATATGAGAATATTCTATGATATTATTCAAGATAAGAAAAGCTGGCAATGTAATTCCTAGTCTACGATGCCAAATAGTGTCATTGGCTCAGATTTCCAAGACTACTTGTAAATTTCAAGACTTTATTGGTTAACTTCGAGGCTTGTCGAGAATATAGCCCATCTCTACTATGTCCTTGCATAGTATACTACCCTGTGAGGTTGTCCTTCACAAATAGAAAAGACTGTGCATTACTTAGCTTTTAATCGAAACTTGTTATCAGCCCATCAATTTTTTGAATGGAAATTAGGTTCGCTACTGTATATGGACAGAAAAAATGTTATTGAGCCTAAAAGGTTTGTGGGAATGAAACATAGTTTTCTAACCTATGTTTTTTGGGTAAACCTGAACCATTGCCCACATCAACCCTAATTCATCACCCTTGAACTAGGTTCTTGAAGCTGTGACATTCTCCAAAGCACTAGTAATATGGTTGTTGGCACCATTGTCAGCAAACCAATGTTGCTGCATCAAATTCAGCACCTGTAGTGTTCATCCTAGCAGCCATTGCAACCAACTGAGAGGAAGGATGCCTTCCTTGATATGAGCAGTGCATTCTATTATACAAGTAATCTGCCTGGTGTCCTAACTTCCCACATATTTGACAAGGTCCTCTTTGAGAGTTGGATTGATTTGTCTCAGTTTTAGGTCTATGTCCTAGAACTTTCCTATAGGGAAAGGCATGCATTTGCTGTCCCTGCCCAGTATTCTTCCCTTTGTTATTAGAAGATTTAGGCTTTTGAGTATAATGACATAAGTTTCCTGACTCAATGGTCTGTTGGTTGTTTTTATTTCCTAAAAGGATCTCATGGTTAAGCCCTTGATTGAAACTCTAGGAATGGTATGGCTGACTCTCTAGTGGAAAAATATTAGTGGAAGTGATTATACAACAGTGTAGTTTGGGTTTAGACCACTCAAAATATGGGAGATCAAATCATCATCATGCACTACTTTTTCTAGTGCAGTGAGTTGGCAACTAGAATCTTGGCAGCTCCCAAGATATTAGCTGCAGGTTTGTGTTCCCTGACTCAAGGATTGAAGCTGTCACTTGTTTTACCCCACTCCAGCCCTAGATTGTGAGGGAAACATTGTTTCCACCTCACTCCACACTAACCTAGAGGTATGTAGGCCATAGACAGATGATAACACACTTTCTCTTTATGTGGTATTAAACCAACTAAGAAGGTATTAATCCTTCTCTTGCCATGACAGAAAATTTTGATTTTCTTCAATATTGTTACTGTGATACCCAGTTAAGATAGTTGTTTCTATATAGTTTGATAGAAATAAAGTGAGTGATACTAGGTATAGAGAGAGTAGAGGACGAATAGGAGGAGTTGGAAAACTTACCAGAATTCGAGATATATACTAGAAAGACGAAACCAACCAGAAAAATAAACCCCTAAGGTGCTCTGATACCTCAACTAAAAAATGTATCAAAGGAAAGGAATTTTTCTGATCACTTAATCAGAATCTTACAATACAACTTTGTTGTATATGGTTATACAAGTGTCTCTTTAAATAAGTAGATATCCTATCCAAACTAAGGAGATATTACAATAAACAAAAATAGGAAAGTGTACAAACATAACTATGAAAGAATCAGAAAGAAATCAACTAAATCAATTATAGCCAACATCTTGATCGATTGGTGTAGAGAATAGACCTAATTGATCATCGAATACTGTCTTTCCAAGTATGAGGCCATTAGTTAATGCATCATTGTCTCCATTGTCCAATTGTATATGGCCATCAATCAAGTCTCCATCTGAGGCTGAACAGGGCAGGTTACTTTAACTGGACAAAGTGGCTAGCTAGCGATTGGCCACATTTTATCTTCATTTTATAATTCAACGTTATATATGTTTCAAGCCTCTTAATTTGTACATGCGAATTGATATATTGTCTTATACGTACGTGTTTATATCTTATCTATCAAGGCATGCGTGTTTCTTGTCCTGACTTATCTATAAAGGCTGGGTTTTTTCTTGATATGTTCGTAGATAATTTGCATGGCTTCTTCTTCTTAAATTTTTTTATTTTTTATATTTTATATATTTTTTAATTTTTTTTGGGGTGGTGGGGACCAAATTGGTTCGTGTTACCTCTTTTTTAAGGCCATTCTCACTGTCCTCCATCTCTGAAGCCCAGCCAAAACCTGAGGCAAGTTTAACGAGGCAATAGTAACTACGTAGTAACTATTATGCTATTTTTTCCTACCTAGTTAATTTATACTAAAAATAACTACCTAAAAAAAAAAAATGTTGTTCACAAAATTTTCTACATTCCATTAACTTACCTTTTGCCTAAAAACCCAAAGTAGTCAAGTAACCAACCATATAGTCCTCCAAACAGTGTTCCTTATCTTCATTACATCTCATATTTCTTAAAGACAATATGCACCACATTAGACAGCCCTTACTTTGGTTTATGTAGTTCAATTTGTGATTAAAACCATTGGGGCCTATTTATTTTCGCATACATTTTTTCTTGACGTAATTTTGGAAGTGTTATATTGTGGTATTGATTTGAAACTGAAAATTACTCGGATTTTCCAATGCAGAGTAATTTGATGGACATGGATTTCTTTTGACCTATATATGCGTTGACTGGGGTTGATAATTATAGATAAGGTTGTCATTTCAGCCAGGGGTGATCCGAAGCAGACATCATTTGCACGCGAAGGTAACAAATTATTTCATTGTTTTCAATTCCTTGTTTTTATAAATCTTTCAATAATACTAGTTCACATTATTGAAAGATTTATGTCTTCGTTTAATAAATAGTAGGTTGAAATGAGGCCGTATAACTTTTATTGGATATCTACGTTGTTTGCTCTTGGAGTTAGTCAAACCCTACATTTACTATACCTCAATGTATGATTTAATTATTGAACATCGCTTTTCTTTCACTTGTTTAGTTTCACATGACTACTTCTTGAGTATGAAGTAGTCATGTCTTTCCAGGGCATGTATGCCTATATATATATATACATATGTGAAAATACCCATATATATATACATACACATATATCATGTTGGTGCCATCTTATGATGTCTAGATTTGGATGACATTATACATTACAGGGGTTTGTATACATTACCCCTAAATTACCATATACACAACTAGAGACTATGTCATTATCATCATTTCCGAGTTTGTCATCACGTTAATGTAGATGACAACTTATCCACAACCAACATCAAAAATTTTGGGAATCACATTATTTCATAAACAATGACCCATTTAACTAGTAATCTGCCCAATTCCCTGATGATGATCATCTGGTACATATACATTTACGCAACCAATTATCCTTGTGCCATACATGACCAGAAACCTCACAAGATAGTTTGCCAAGAAAATGAATGCTCTTCAATTTAAACATTAATTCCCCTGTCTAAACTAACATAAGGGTTAGTTTACTCAACTAATTGATAACGATGTGATTTTGTTCACTCAATCAATGTTGGAGTACCATCGGGTTTGAGGCTTGTCCAATACAAATTTATCATTTTACAATGCCAACAGCATCACTCAGTCCACTAACGATGCATTGGACTCATGCAGTTAAATTTGTAACATGCCCACCTTTCTCGTATGAACTGAACTCAAATATGATACACTTGCTTCTTCAATAACGTACAAATATACGCTAGTGGTCATTTTTCAACGTTTCTCATCATACCATTATGATACGTCCGCATTGGACACAGCTTATTCATACATCAATTTGGCTTGGCCATACTGTACACAATGTTGATATATTGTGTATTCCACATTTACAACCAATTCTAATAGCTCATGTGACTTCATCAACTTTCTATGGGAAACCGGCCTCTGTTGATTTAACTCTATTTCCCTTCTTGATTTTTTTAGATGGACAAAAGTTGGATGAACGAGGCCGATAGACTTTTATCACCTGTATATGCCGAAGGGGTTAAAAATTTCCTCACACAAGCACGAAGCCATGCTGGTGGACGGGATTGCATTCGGTGTCCATGTCGTACATGCCTTAACAATCTGTGGCTACCAATATTTGAGGTGGAATCCCATTTGTTTATCAAAGGGATCAATCCAAATTACACCCAGTGGATATTTCATGGGGAGGAGGAGACAACATTGAACGTCAGTGACGATGATGTTGGTGATGAGGTTTTACCTGAAGATGAGTACATCGATGACATGCAACAAATGTTGGATGACATCCGGTCAGGCACCTTTGTTGATGTGCCTGAGGACAACACGGATGCTCCAAATAGGCCACCATTACCATCAGATTCACCACCACCTACTTTTGAGAAGCTATTGGAGGATGCCCGACGTCCTCTTTTTGACGGGTGTACTAAATTTACCAAGTTGTCCTTCATTGTCAAGTTATTACATATCAAGTCAGTCGGTGAATGGTCAATTAAGTCATTTGACATGCTCCTTGATCTGTTGCGGTCTTCCTTTCCTGATGCGCTTTTGCCACAATCATATGAGGAGTCAAAGTCTTTGGAGCGCGGGTTGGGATTCAATTACCACAAAATCCATGCATGCCCCAACGACTGCATCTTATTCTGGAAGGAAAATGCCGATCTTAATGAATGCCCTGTATGTAAGGCTTCGAGGTGGATTCCAAATACACATGGATCACGGTTTATACCTCAAAAAGTGTTGCGCCATTTTCCTTTGAAACCGAGATTGCAACGTCTCTTTATGTCTGCGAAGATAGCAGGTGAAATGAGATGGCATAAAGACCAACGGGCGATTTCTGATACCATTATGAGACATCCGGCTGACTCTGAGTGTTGGCAGAAATTTGATGAACATCATAGTTGGTTCGCTTCGGATCCTCGCAATGTTAGGCTCGGACTAGCAAGTGACGGCTTCACTCCGTTCAACAACTTGGCTAAACCTCATAGCATTTGGCCTGTGATCCTTGTCCCATATAACTTGCCACCATGGTCATGCATGAAAGACCAATTCTTTATAACATCTTTGATTATTCCAGGCCCAAGGTCACCGGGGAATGAGATAGATGTGTACTTGCAGCCGTTGGTCGATGAATTGCTTGAATTTTGGGAATATGGGGTACCTACATTTGATGCCTCAACTAAGGAGACGTTTAGGTTGCATGCTGCATTGTTGTGGACTATCAATGACTTTCCTGCATACGGTAATCTCTCTGGCTGGTCAACAAAGGGAAAATTAGCTTGTCCATCTTGTAATGCCGACACAGACACCAATTGGTTAAAATATGGCCGAAAACATTGTTATATGGGATACCGACGTTTCTTATCGCCAGATCATATGTGGAGAAGGTGAAAAGGGTTGTTCAATGGTAAAGAAGATCATCGCATGCCACCAAGGGATATAGGAGGCTACGATATTCTAACTCAATTGCAGATGATTGGGGATGTAATGTTTGGAAAATCTCTTAGGAAGAGAAAACGTACTGTTGAAGAGCTGAACTGGACAAAGTGTAGCATATTCTTCAGGTTACCTTATTGGTCAACACTTCGACTTCGGCACAATTTAGATGCTATGCATATTGAAAAGAATATTGCCGACAACATCTTATTCACTTTAATGAACACTTCTGGAAAAACTAAGGATAATATCAATTCAAGGCGTGACCTGGAGATATTGGGCTATAGAAAAGAATTACATTTGAGGCATGAAAGTGATCATGTAACAATGCCAAATGCACTGTACACATTGCATGGAGATGAAAGGAAAAAATTTTGTGAGTGGCTGGCCGGTATCAAATTTCCAGACGGGTTCTCTTCCAATATCTCGAGCTGTGTTTCTATACGCGATTGCAAAATCACTGGGTTGAAATCTCATGACTGTCATGTTTTCCTTCAAAGACTACTCCCAATCGCTGCTGGGGGTTTTTTAAGAAGTGACATTGCCTTGGCTTTGACTGAACTGAGCACTTTTTCCAAGGAGTTGTGTGCTCGAACACTGGATGTGAATCGCCTATCCCAGCTCCAAACTGATATTGTCGCCATTCTATGCAAACTAGAGATGATATTCCCTCCCTCCTTTTTCGATATCATGATCCACCTAGTTGTCCACTTGCCTCGTGAGGCAATACTTGGAGGACCAGTACAATATAGGTGGATGTATCCATTTGAGAGATATCTCGGAAAATTCAAGAGGTATGTTAAGAATAAAGCCCGACCAGAAACTTCAATAGCTGAGGCGTACATTCACACTGAATGTCTGAC